>JAQFXM010000313.1:0-56116 GCA_034693345.1 Entomobrya multifasciata
TAGACTAACACTGATTGTGAATGAAAGAAATGACAAAGAAAAGTAATTTATTCATGAAATTTTCTTCGTGTGCGTGTCACTTTTTTGGCTCTTTTATAAATCCAATTTTTTCAATAGCACAAACACACACGCTCTTATCACGCACTATCTCTAGTCTACACTCCTGTTGATAGGTACACAAATTAATAATTACTTCGCACGCAGGGCTCAATAATAACAATCCAGAAAGAATCTCGAGTACAATAGTGATATTATTTTATTTTTGATAGACAGAATCATAAGCATTGTGCTTACTAATTATGCTCGTGTTGTGTAACGAATGAAGTATTATGCAATTGTCTTAGTTTGGCACAGAACAAAAATATTACGACTGTAATCAACTGTCTGGTTTTCTCACTGTCGAAAATTTTAAGAACGATAGAAAACATCGGCCCCGCTTTGAATACGTTACTTTGTTGAGCAAGAGCCTGAAATTTTGGTTCTCGACCAAACACAAATATTCTATGTTTTTTAGAGTTTTCATCTGGGTCCAATTAGCAAAGCGATAAAGACGATTATAAGACGATTAGCTCATTATTTTAACTATAAGTTGTCTTATCTGCATACACATATCCATGATTTCTTAAAAAACAAATAAATTCAAGGCCAAGTGTAAATACAGACAACAAGGAGTCAAGGAGCATCTTACATAACACGTGAATCATAAGAAAGACTCATGTATCTGTATGCACTGTCATGTGATGTAGATTAATGTTTACGGGGAAGAGGTGGATAATTCTCTATTTTATTGTCTCATCATTATCAGTAGCTCCGAATGGTAGGTGAGTGAAATTTTTTTTTATTGAGCTAAGGTTAAAAGATTAAGCAGAAGACGAGGAGTGTTAGCTAAAGATAACTTATTATGATCATATAAAAGTATTACATAGCCATTAAAATTTTATTTCCTGTGAAATAGATTGTCTTATCTGTTTCAAATATGCTGCATAAACTATAACTGAATGTTAAGCTAGTAAGGATTATGAGGAGAATGAGACATATTACTTTAAATTATCCGTATTTCTTCGAAACAAAAATTGTGCTGATACAAAAGATATTTTGCTTTGTTGTGTTCAAGAAGGACTGCTTAGTCATGGAAGAGATGTTGATTCAGTATTCAGTATCAAATGGATGCAACAATATTTACACAAAATTTATAACAAAAACACCTGAAGTATTAATTAAATGCTGTCAACATGTCTTGCGTGAAGTCGTAACAACAGATATGATTCATTTAGGCTATTAAAGGTTAAAACAATTTGAGAAAACAAGACTGAGAAGCCGAATTGCCTTAATAAGTTGGTGTGTTTAAAAAATTAAAACAAAGTATATTTTAGACCAATTGCTCAACGAAGTAATAATTTCTGTGGTCATAAACACATTTTAATGATTATTTTCAATTACCAAACCAACATTGCTGAACAAATATTTGAAAAAAGATACATATCGGTCTTCTCTTCGTAAATGGAGGCTTCTACGCCTATAGGAAAAAATACACGACAATCGCTTTTGTCTCTCTCAAAAGATGTGTTTCTTTGTCTAGCGTGGCGTACTGAATCAATGCATTTACACGGTAAAGGTGGATGTACTGCAATTTTATGATTTTGATATTAATCTAAAGTTAATTACCAACCATGATGAATGACTAGACACTAGAAGAAATAGTAAAACTAGACAAATACAATAATTACCTCTGTCCGATTGAATTTAAAATTTCATGAAGCAAAAATAGATAGGTTCCTTGTATGACTCACCTGTAAAAACAAAACAAAGAAACAAATTAGAACATATAAAAACGGAACAAATTTCAATATTGAAATCTGTAAGCATTGCATTGAGCCGTTTCAAATTAATTTGTATAATAACATGTAGTAAGTATTTTTTAAAGAAAATGAAATAAGTTACTCAAATGGGTAGCATAGTTTGCACTTATTTTTTCAACTTGTTTATATTGCAAAGAAAAATGTGTTTTGCAGTATTTTTATTTTAAGTATTTTATCTAAGTTGTTCACTAAATAGAAATTTAAAAACTTGATTATGCCACTATTTCTGATGCTATAAAACTGATGCATACGAAACAACAACCCCTTTTTATTTGTGGATTTTTTTTCTTTTCATACTGTGATTTTTTACTAATGTACACCACTTGTTTATGTATTGCACGTTCCACGTAAAATGTATTAAAAACGAAAAAGCGTCACTTGATAACACTAATCATCATCCCATCATATTTTTATGAAAGTTATATAACATCCCGTAAACAAAACAATGTTTTTTTTCTTTTTCATATAAAAATGAATGTAATCGTACTGTGGCTGCGTTAGCCAAACATCATAACGGTCTACCGATTTTAAATCCGCAAAAGGGATGATTTTCTGATGACGTGTGTATAATATACACAGGTTTCTATTCAATTCAAAACCAGTTGGCAATATTACAAAGGTAATAAATATGACCAGAGTGTGCAGCAAAACGAAAGGGCCCTTTTCATGTGGCATAGCAAGTACAAAAATTAAACTCACAAGGCACACATGGACATGATGAACATGAAAAGGTTAAAAATTCCAGGCCAGGTGATCTGTATGATCTTGTCAAAATAGGGTTTACCGAGTGCACACGTACACACAAAAGAAAAAAGGTCTTTTTGAATGTATTTGACGAGTAAAAAGCCTGCAAAGCATTTTATGAAATTCAAAGTAATAAGGTAAATTCATCGTGTACAACCCAAACGTACGTTCATGTGTCTATTATATTATTTACACAACACACAGCAACGGTGGTGGTGGTGCAAGTAAAGAGAAAAGCCCGAAGGGATCTCCTTTTATCTTCGCTGTACATGTGCACGATGATTATGATGATTATAATCATGCACATAAATACACAGATTTAAAGTGAGATCACATCATGTATGTATATGTACGTCTGCAAATATTATGTGTGTATGTACTCGAGTAAAAAGAAAGGAAGAGAAAAAGGAACAATAAATACGGAACAAATTTTAATGTGCAAGTCTGCTCCTGACTTTAATCGTTTATCATCACGGTTCATTTCCCATATTCCGCGCTTGCATGACTCTCTCTTTATACAAAACTTACAAAATAATAGAGAAAACTCACTTCACCTCACTGAGAGAAGAGGGGGAGAAAAAAGTAGGAGTTGTAGGTAAAAATGCTTCTTTATTTTCTCGTGGTAGTTTAGTTGGCTTGAACGGTGAAAAGGGGGAAAACTGTCCTTTGCAAATAGGGTTATAAACCATGTCCGTAGTCAAGTCAGAATTATATTTGGTTATACCGTTAACCGTGGAGTCAAATATAGGAATCAGGTAGAATGACGACCGTCATCATCAACATCATCGAAATCACCTTCATATATTTTGGCGCATCACCCTAGTCAATTTGGAAACATTAATATCGTAAATAAATGAGAATATGATTATTTCTGTATTTCATAAAATCAAAAGAAGTATACTGAGCTTTTTTAATAGCATAATGCAATGCAAGTCACATGTGGAATTGAAGTTTTGAGCGTGTGCCAAACTTGTTTGAGAATACTTTTGGGATATTATGTTTTAACGGTACATTGAATACCTGAGAAAATCGAGACCACGATATTCAATGGGTTTATTTTTGCATTGGTGATTCCATGCTAATGCAAATACTGTCTGCACTCTAAACTAAAAGAAAAATGTCCAGATTACCCTGAGACGACAGGGATATAAGTAAAGTTAATTGAAAGACGTCAAGTGTAAGAGCTGCATCAACTTCACATTTAAAATATATTTAATATGGTCTTCAAAATATTTATGAATGCACGATGAGGCAATCGCTTGTAAAGTTGCTATCCATTTCAAATTCAGTAGAACATATTTATTATCCACTAGAGTCAATTAAGGTAATTGCTTCCTTCAATTGATGGATAAGCACAAACACGAGAGTTTGAATGATGACAAGAGAATTTGTGGACTTTGGAACGATTTAAAATAACAATAAATACATTCGTCCTAGTTCTAATATTACACGCTTAAAATATTTTTACTGTTGTATTGATTCGAGAAAATTTGTATACCAAGTACAAATTTGAATGAAGCAAAGAATTTTAATGTGTACAGAAATAATAATGGTACAATGTTGAATGTAGTCTGTTTCAAGACAGACGAATTGTTATGAGACATTAAGAGGTATTTAACGTTTTAAATATCGTAATAAAACCCCTCATCGTATGTATATTACACTAAACTACAGAGACGGTTTTTTATCGGTGGAATTTTTCACTACTGAAATATATTTAAAAGAAGGGTCACATATTTGAAATTTGTGTTTCATCCCGTATTTTTATTGGTGCTATCCATACGATTTGAGAAATATATTTACAGCTATCATATTACTACTACGAATGCAATACATAATCATTAATCCTTTATGCTAAGAGAATTCAATTACTTTAAAAAGAGAAGTTGAGTATTTATTTTCGCGTACGTAATTAACTGAATTAAATTATACAATGTACCTTTCGTTAAACAAAACATGGAGAAATCTTCCAAACTCAAAAACCCTCTTCAAAAATACAGGACCTTGAGAACAACGTGAGATCCAATACAAACGAAAATAATAATTCCCTATTGCAATAAATTACAGAGAAAAAGGGAGATGTGAAGAGAAAAACAAATTCGAGTAATTAAATTTACGGGAAAAACTCCTTTTGAACGATATACGTTTAGGAGTGTTGTAATGCCGTATCGTTCCAGCTTTCAACATTAACAAAGCTAGTGATTTTATGTAGGTAAAAATATACCAAAGAAAACATAATGTAAACTAAACAACAAAGTATTTTCTAGAAAGCCTAAACAAAGCATAGAATGATGGCATGCATGTCAACACCTTTTGCGTACTTCCAACATTCTTTCTAATATTCACACATTAGCAAAACTAGCCGAAAACAAAAGAATATCTACATAAATACTTCACTGCGATGATTCTGATTACAACATTCATTTTCGCAGAAGAACCCCATGGCACAATGGAACAGACAATCCATACCTATTTACTTATTCAATTCAAGCTACAAAAGCAAAATAGAACAAAACGAGGTCTACAGTTGTAATGCTACCGATGCGATAGTCTGAGAGTTAATTGAATAAAATTTTAACTTTATAATAAAATTCCGAACTGATCACGATTTTCATCACGAGAATATCCTATACAGGTCATAAATACATACTTTCGACATACTAAAGTATCTATGTGATTATTTACAAGCAAACATAAATAGGTAAACCCATATACCAACATCTATATAGGCAAAAGTAATAAATAAGTATATGTTCCTTTCTTTCTGGCAAGCTCACAAATTTTATTCAATTTGCCACGTTGATGATGGTAATGACAAGACTACGACGATAATGATGATGACGACAACGATATGGTTTTTATATTGTACGTGTTCACCCCACACACACATAAAGGTTCTTTCCTTCTGGCATATCAGAAAAAAATTCTACATCTCTTGCCAGCATAAATTTACAGCAGTAAACAAGTCATTGAGTATATTTTACACATCAGATTTGATGATATGGTGTAGGACCCACAACGAATGCGTAGGTTCTGTTGAAGTTTATTATAAAAGCTCATTATAGAAAAAGGTAAGTAGAGAAATAGCCAAGTGAAAAGGAAAGGACAAGGAGAAAAACTGATATTCTGTGAAAAGCCTAAAATTCTGAATAGCTAGTAAAGTTAAAAATAATAGGGACATCATGAATATAGGATTCATGTGAAGTGATGAAGGTGATATGACTCTGAATCTGCTATGTTCAATGCTTTAAGAAAATTAGTCGTTATTTTGTTCACATAGCAGACTTGCATAGCAGAGCAGGTCGTTATTCTGTCTTCACCTCATCTCATCCTTTTTATATGTGTTTTCCACATTTTCCTGTGTGTGGGGCATAACTATGTGTGTTGTTGTTTCTGAAGTAAGTTTGCTAGGCTGCAAGTCAAAAGAGTCATTTAAATGGAGACGCACGAGGCACTTAAAAGAATTGATGGCTTCATTAACAAATCAATCAAGAGACAATTAGCCAGTTCCTCTGCAAGCCATGCACATAAGAAGACTTTGTATCGTGTTTACGTGCTTACAGTGAAGTTCTTTGTTTTGCAAGCTAAGCATGTATGTGTGTGTCTAGCTTTACTGAAACTTGAGAACCATGCAAATTTACTGGGATGAAAAAATAGAGCAATAAAAATGAAGACAAAGGAGGTTGGATTAGAGCCACGAGGTAATTTTTGCCATATGCATTTATTCCCATCTCCTGTTACTTTATATGCAAACTATACTTTAAAATCCGTGTAGAATTTCGTATTAATGCTTAAATATTAGCATCAATTAGTAATTCATAATAGTCTACTAATTGTAATCTTCTTTGGCCTTATAATCCCTGAAACCCATTTTATTTCACAGGTAAACTGAACCCCACTCCAATCCAGCTCATTCTCAAGAACCTATAATTTAAAAAAAAAATTCTTCAGTGAAGCTCTTATTCTGGTAATCCGAAATGTTCATGGTAATTACCAGTTACTGTGATAGTGATTACGCAATCTCAAGTGAAAAATGACTGAGCGGCTGATGAAGATGACGATGATCATGAAAATTACCTTTTTAAGAACTTTTTCTGCATAAATACCCAACCCGTAACCAAAAAGTTTCGAGAATACCTCACTTTCTAAAGACTTTGTGCCCTCATTCTTCTTCTTTCTTAGTTTGTTGCGTATATAAAAATTTATACATGCTTAACTTTCTTTTAAAAGGCTTTCATTTGTTTGAACATAAGTCGTTGCTAACTTTCAGCAAAGCTATTATAGTATAGTAGTTGCTGATAAATGCATTTGCATTAACGACTTGACATATTCCATAATTAAAGTCATCCACTCTAAAACCATTGACTTGATTCATTCATCTTCTTAGAATCTGTTTTTGAATAGCTATTGAAAAAAGGTTGAATCACAAGTGGAGTCATATTGCTTTCCACGAGAGAAAAACGAAAAATCATTTTTGTAAAAGTCAAGATTTAATAGATGCTACTTACTAATACTGCTAACCAAGAAGGTGGAATTCAGGTAAGCTGATGAAAATGCATGAGGAAAAAGCACAGAATTATGCAGACGAAAATGTCTTGTTGACACTACACTTTGTATACCTATGTGGAAGTGCACTTAATTTGCACACCTCTTTATTTTCTCTGTTGATTCTTTCATTCTCGGCTCTTGAAAAGCTCACTAAAAAGGTTTTGATGGTGGTGGTTGTGAATGTGGTAGAAGGAGAAAGAGAGGAGGATGAAAATGTTCAGGTTTTTTGTATAAGTTATATTAATAATAGGCTTTTGAGAGTCAACTCAACTCTTTCACTCATTCAGTAAGTCAAGAGTTTTTCTGAAGGTGTGTGCGATAGTACATAGCAGCGGCAGTCCATACCACCTCACCAAACACAGTCAAAATGCTCACGTAAGAAAAAAGAAGTTCCTTCTCGGAAGAAAAGCGAATAAAAGTGAACAAGTGTATACATATCTTGGGACGATGAAGATGTTCACTCACACAACCCTACTACCCACCTTCTTTCAGCCTCTTGAGAACTATTTACTGAAAAGAGAAGATTCTCATGTTTTTGGGAAGAGAACTAAATAGGATATAATACGTTCTACATCACATCACACCAGCTATTTGCCTTGTTGCTATACTGTGGAGTATATTTTATTCTCTTACTTTCCCTCTTGATTTCATTTTTAGTAAACTTGTTTTTTGCTAAGGAAGTATAAGTAAGGAAGTTATATGAGACAAGTGCCCGCACTTATTGTGAGAGATTCTTGCATGTTGAGATTTTCACGGTGAAGAGAAAAGGTAGAAAAGAAAAATGGAAGATAAAAGGTAGGTTATATGTAGGCACACTTGCAAATATATACGCAGCAGTTAAATTCGTAGCAGTAATAAGTATGTGTGTACATTCTTATTATATTGTTATCACTTTGTATTATCAGTTGTAGTAAAGTAGGAGAAAGAGATGAAGAGGTGGATACGTTTCATCAGCAAATAAAGAAAATAAGAAAAGGAGGTGGTGCACTGTATACATATCTTTTATTTACGAAGATGAGTACGGAAACAGAGCAAGCACACCTTCTCTTATTCTTCCTCTAAGAATCTTACAAACGAGGTGAATACTTTTGCTCTGAAGCACAAAACCAAACGACTTGACTTGAGTCGTCATAACTTTTTTCTCTCTCGAAAGAGCAAAAGGAGAGGGAGTGAGGAGAGAAGTTGAAGGTGGAAAATAGTTAAAGAAGTTGGTTCTCTCGTTTGTGATGGTGATGATGGTCATGATGCAGTGGAAGCTGTGCTGCTGCTGATACCGTGGTAGATCATCGTGCTTGACTTGACTTAAACACGGTCTGGGTTGGATGTAGAAAGACAGTGGGAGGTAAAGGCAGTGTGAGGAGAAGTTGTTGGAAGGTGTAATAAAATAGATAAAAGGTTTAAGAAAAGAAGAAACTCTATAGTAAATAGTGAGTAAAACTGGAGGCTAGGCAAGCACACAACTCAACACCTTTCTTGTTCAGGTTGCTTCCACAAGATAATAATAATGGGACACAATACTTAGCTAATGGGAGCGAGAAAATGAATCTGAGGATGAAGGCAAGAAATTTCTCTTCTTTTTATTATGTTGTATAATTTAGTATAAAATGTGTATGTCTATTTATTTATACCATTTTGTAATACTCTGTAGACTATATATGCTTGCTATATTACACCGAAAATGTTTTATGATTTAACTTGATCTCTCATTCCATCCACTGCAACTTGTGTGACTCGCTGATTATTCCTTAAAAAGACAAGATGATAAGATACAAAGTTACTATATTACGCCTACTTAGTACCTTTCTCCTTAACTTTATCTTATTGTACGGTATAATTACAGTAAACGTAATAAAAGAAAAGGGTAGATGATTGTGATTTTAATGAAACAATTTGGCTCTCTCTACGGTTGATGTTAAGCTTAGCTCCGAGAAAGAAAATTTTACTTTATTTTTATTACTTCTTCCACTTCATTCTTCCCCCAAACCAAACCAGTTTATTGTGCAAAATTTTCAGAGTACCAACTCGGCTGACCATAAATACATTACGTAGGGTAACTAAAGAGTGAAAATGTTTGAGCTATTGTTCTTTCTTCACTTCATCATTTTCACTTTTACAATATATTTAAGATACTTACTTCTCTCAAACTCATCATTCAAGCATGTACACGAATTTCTTTTCATTTACTGTTCATTGTACATGTCCCAGCGTAAAAAATGCCTACCGACCTTCAGACAACCTGCTTTCAGGCAATGTGCCGCCAATACCTTCGTATTTTTTCAGAGAAGTAAAAAAATGTATGGAGACCCGTCTACTGCACTCATTCTCACAAATATGAACCCTAATATGCACAGTTCACTTCTCTCCACAGGAAAATAAAAATATTAAGAAAAAGATAAGGAATGAAAGAGTAGGAATAAGAGACAAACAATCAGAGACAGGCAGACGGATAGCGTAGATGTATTCACCAGTTCGTAAAAAATACATCAACAACAGCAACAGCAGCATTGATTCTTCGTCTACCACCAAAGAAGGGAAAAGTGTGGTGAAAATGTACAAGATGGATTGATAAGGTTAAGTGAGCAAGAATCTTTCTATTTGTACCAAATAAATAAGATGGAGGAGTAAACATAAAATGCACATATATTTATATAAGTAATTCAACCAGTCAGGTGATAGTCAGAACAAGAGGGAGAATATATATTACCTCTGCAGAATCTCTTTTCCTTTCTCTGCATCATGCTTCCAATCTTCCCTTTTTATCCCCGCCCGTCGATCAGTTTCCATTGAATCGGTAAAAAGCTCAATCTCCCAATCCACTCATCGTCACATACAAAAACCCTACACACTTGTGTCTAACTTGTTCATAAACATCTATACATATCTGTATATATCTATTTTATAGTAAACACATCAAGGTAACCCGAAGAACAGTGAAGAAAAGGTTCTTATAAAGATTTTTCTACCTTTTTCCACCACCAAAACTACACAAGGCGTACATGACGTTGTTGATGACTCTTAGCAGAAAACCTACAAGGCTATTCATTGATAGACATATGAAGAGGAGGAAAAGAAGGGAGAAAATGGAGGGGAAATTTTGACTCATACTTTTCTATATACTCGCACAATTCCTATACATTCATTTCATTTCCACTAGACTGGATATAACGCATAGGAAAATATTATTGCTCATTGCTCCCAACCAACTTATACCGCAATACGAAATGATGATGGCGACGATGACGATAACCATCGCAAGGAGGGGGTATGGTATAGAATCAACAACATAACAAGATGAAGTTCTAAGGAAAGAGGAAGAAGAGAAAACATGAGCATCCATCAAAAGATCTTAGCATCATCACCTTTTGTATTTATACAATACTCAAGGAAAAGAAAGAGAGAGGGAAAGTGGTAGAAAGCAAAGCACACGGCAAATGAATGGAATACATCATCGATAGATCGGAAAGAGAGATGATGTTTATGGAAGAAGAAAAAAAGGTAAAATGGGCGAGTAGGAGATAGAGTGGAGTGAAGGAAAACACAACTGACAATGTACAGGTTTGCTTACATACAAGGAAAACACCGACAATGATTCCGGTTTTGATCATCTTGTTCAAATTTCATCCTACCTCAATCGAACATTGCAGAAGTCTACAGAACAGAGTCATATTGCTTGCCAATCACTATCACATATAATACCTTCAGTAGTAGCACCGGTGGTTTTCATGATGACGACAAAGATGATGGTTGCGGCACTTGTGCTACACACTTTAAGGAGACAAGAAAGGGGAAAACAAAATGGTTGAACTGAATATGAAGGAGAAGAGAAAGGTTACCATTTGTGTTAAATTTTTTTATGTATGTGCGGCTAGTGATGCTTTCAAGGAATTCATTTCAGGAAAAAAGAAGAAAGAAGCAAGAAAATAGAAGACGACAAGGTGAAATTTTGTTGATGGAGATGAAAGTATATATAATGTACAAAATGGAAAATGGGCATGCATATACCTGTGTATAAAGAAATGCTTGTATGTATCGCTATAAATGAAGTAGACCACACATCGTTTTAGTAGGTGGGACATGTCAGGTGTACCAAATGGAAATGGATGAAGGTGTTGCGTTGGCATGTAGTACATATAAATAGACATTGCTATACTGTAATGGTGATGGGAATAGAAAATGACTGTACTATGGAAAGGGCGAGGTTGTCTGTTGATGGTGAGAATATAATATTGACTGTGATGATGTGAGGAAAAGGAAAGAGAAAAAAGAACACAGTTCATACCTTAAAGGTACGTGCAAGGTACACAAAAAGAGCTGATGATTTCACCGCCAATGATGCTGATTCATGCCCTTTTCCTGTGAGTCTCTCACTGTCTATCTATCCATGTACCATGTATGTTAGTATGAAAGAATGAATGAAGGTACAAACAGAGAACAACATGAACAAGGGAAACTGATGTTGATGTCAGATCACTCGTCGACTCTTCACTCACAATCAAAAGGTGTACCATGAATAGGTGGAAGGAAGCTATGTAGTACTGGTGATAATAATAACGTTTAGTTTTTATATCTATCCCTTTCTATCGCCTATACAAAATGGATGATTTTCAGAGCAAAGCAGGCAGGTAAGAAAAAAGGAATAAAAGTTTTTGTGTACGTGAAGCAATGCATTCCGCTGCCGTCAGCACTTTTATTCTACCCATATTTTTTCTTTTCTCTCTAAAAGGAAATCTCCCACAAATACTCCAACTCAACTGAACACTCAAACCAACGTGTTTAGTAGTAGCTAGCTCCATTCAAAGAAAAAAAGAGATCTTTCAGTACCACCATCATCATCATATCCGCCACCATAATAATAATAACGTTCTGTGTGCAACGGAAAAAGCAAAAAAAAAAAGTGGAAGAGAGACTGAGTGAGAGTGGAAAGAAGCTTAACAAAACTGCTCACTCTACTCAACTCTTTCACAGACACCGCATCTGAGTAAGTGATTCAGAGAAAAGAAAAGGCAAGCAAGCAGATCTGCCGCTCTGCACACCTTTTTTCCTTTTCACCTTTTGCCATCACCACACAACGATGCGATCATGGTTGCTCATCATCATGCCATTTTCTTGCTTTTCACCTTTTTATCCCTTTGCACGTCTTTACATATATGCATAATATATGTATATAAAATAAAGAGAGAAAAACATTCTTCTCTCTTTTTATTCGCGTCTGACAAACTGTTTTCAACAACCAAAACAGTCGTTCCACACTTCCATACAAATAGATTCGGAAACTCCACTGCAGTCATCGAACCGTTCATCCATTTGCTTCCACGAATCTAGTTGTACATCATGAACATATGTACTTTTTCTACCTATGTATATGAATAACGCATGGGTGAATATATTCACGTAAAACCAATATCACAGTGTGCACTCTGTATGTAGTACATTTATGATGATGACAATTCAATGCCTTACCTGACATTCCATTATACTTCTACCTTCACTTTTGTGATACCATTTTTTCAGTTGCTTATTCTTTGTTGGCCTTTGACTTCACTTTCAGCAAATATCCATTTTTCCTATCCATGTACCCATTATTAGAGGTTGCCTACTTGGCATGCATTTCATGCTCATAGATTTTTATGTACAGAATACATATTGTGGTTTCTCTTTTTTGTACACCGGAGCTTCTACATAATATTTTTGTTTTCATATTTTTACATAAATAACGCAAAACGTAGCGATGCTGAACCAATGTACCAAACAGCCAGGTACACGTACAATGTTTTGTGATGATCAAGAGTAAATGACGGATATAAGAGTTTTTTATGTGTTATGTTGATAGCAGTAAGGTAAGTATTGATTTATTTCAAAACGTCGGCAACATAGTCATGTTTATGCGCTAAAGCTGGTGGCTTTCTTCCACTATAAATTAAAACATCCAGTGAGTTTTTACATCATGGTCACCATATACGCCTTGATCACACATGCAGTACAATAAATGTTAACATTAATATTAATACTTCTGTCATTTCACCCATCAAATATCATGTGATCGTATCGTGATGATAGGAAGAGAATATAAATGAAATGTGAACAGAGTCTGGACAGGAAATCGTGTTTTGATGAAATACCTTTGAAGTAGGTGTATGGTGTATTGCAGTAAGTGCTTTTGTGTTTGGTTTGATTCGGAGCTAAAGTTCTATAGTCATACAGGTATGTATTTATGAACGGCATTGTTTCATCTTCCTAGACAGAGAAGTCCATCTCATCTCACCTTTGTCTAGTTGCTAAAATGATGGAAAGATTTTCTCTAAACTGAAAACTTATGACTATGAGTATGTGGGCTGAGTCTAAAGAAATAGGTGGTTTTTATATGAACACTGAACGTATTAGGTATATACATAACTTGGTGGTTCAGTTCAGTCAGTAAAACATCATCAATATCATCATGGGCATGGGCATACATCATACATTACAATTTAGAGCATCACCGTTGTCGCAGAAAATAATAGGAAATGGTCTAAGGATTCTTCACTTGACTACATCAAACTTATCATCCAACTCTTGCTTCTCTTCTTTTCACGTTGGTGCGCACATGTTACCTGGAACAATGCATGATAATCATGATGATGGCTACGACGGCGGCATCATAGGTAACGGCTGCGGTTGTTCGAGCTGGAACTTCCACTGACATTGCCTCCACCACACCACCGCCACTGTACTACTAGATTGCATCAAAAGCATCAAGAAGATCACGTACAACTTACAAAGACTGGTATGCTTGCTTGCCCAGTCATTTGAATAAATGCTTTTTCCCATCTCTCACCTCACCTCTTTACGCATACACGAATAAATTTTAACAGAGTCATACATTTGGTATGTGCGGATTCCTTCGTGTAACCACTAATTTCGACAGCACCGATGCTCCTGTCCGCACTATAGTTCTATTCCTATATTCACTTTCCTCATCATGAAAACCATGCAAAATTGTACGTGCAACCATGTCCTCATGAAATTTGTAAGAGAATCCGAACCAAAGAAGCATGATAGACAGCAGATGGATGGTTTTGAACAGACTGACGGATGCTTTACACAAGCTCAAATCTATCTCTTTTTTACCCGTATCCACTCAACACGATGGACCATCATCTCTGGCGTGATGATGAATACGTTCTTTTTGTATATTTAATCCCTGTTCGTTTTATAAGTTTTTGAAATTAGAGAGGGAGACCGTCAAGCTGCTGTAGAATATTTTGGTTCATTGGACATATAGCTGATAATGAAAATGAATGCAGTAGCTGGCTTATTCGGACAAAGTAGTTGCTGGGCATAGTGGCTTGACTGCTTGCAACAAATTTCATTCTTGGATGCTTTCACAAGAACCAAGGTGGTGGGTAAAAAATACGAAAGGCCCTGTTCATATATAATAGCAATATATATCACAGAGTCTATTGGGGGTTGGGGAATGAGTGTGTGTGTATGTGTGCAATGCATTGTATGCTTTTCCGATTGATGATTATTCCTACGAGGATACATGCCTGTCGGCAAAGTATTGATGATGATAACAGCGATAATAAGAAGGTAAAGAAATAAAAAGGGATATATGTTGGAATGAGAGCGATAGTGAAAGATGACAAGAAATGAATGAGTAGTACACTGCACACTGCACATAATATACTGGTTGACTGAACGAATCAGAGTTGGTCGGCTGGAAAGCGAATAAGTATAAGTAAAAGGAAAGGTGGGAGTTGCACACGGCACGAAAAAGTTGATGAGAAGACAAGAACACAACGTCGAGTTTGTGGCGGTGAGGGAAGAAGGGGGGAAAAGTTGCTGGAAGTGGAAATACCTTTGAATACAACGTGCGTTCTACGATGTCCCACCTTGCCAGTAGCAATATAGTCGGTAACCACCTTATTTTGATGATAACAACTACAGCTTGGTTATATTATGATTATTCATGGTACAATGGTATATTGGCTGTGTACGTACATATTGGTAAACTGATTGTTCGCGTGCGTACACGTATGCATCTATATGGGAGAATATAAGATGGATAAAAAGGGGATGATAATCGAGTTGCCGTGAAGGAGAGATAGAGAGAAAGCCCATGCCAATAATCATAATGGGAACCACATCACAGGAAATCTGAACGGATGGACGAATCAAGGAGTGGGGCAGACAAGGAGGGTTTGAAAAATGGAGAAAACTTTTTAAGCTTTAAATATAATACGTAACACAAATACAAGCATTGAGTAGACCGAATGTAATATTTGTCTTTATAGAAAATACAAGCTCTTTTGTAATGTTCCTATATGGTTTACTATTATATTATCAACCATGTTTGTTATCTTTCAATACAGCCAGAAATGAATCATTTTATCCCAACAAAACTGCCATGTCCAAGCTAAGCTATTCCATAATCAATTCCAACTTTGTATAAACTTTGAAAATAAAAATGTATAGTACCCTACATCGGAAACGTGGCAGTTATTTTATAGTATAGAGAAACTTTACGTTTAAGTTGTTTTACAGTTCAAAGTTTGTGTAGAATATATTTGTGTTGGACAATCAAAAGTTTTGATCTCATTGAGCTTCTGGACAGAGTGACTGATGGGATGATGACCATTCTCATTCCATGTACGTGTTCCCTGCGAGTTAGGAAGGAACATATAGCATCAAAATAAATGTGTAGTACGACTTTGACTTTCTATTTTGGAAGCAGAGACGAATTGAGAAAGGAAAGGACGGTTACGAATTCTGTGTAACTGGTAGAGTTCAAAGATAGAGCGGTAAACTAGAAAATTTGCTGTAAAGTATGAAGCTTTTTCTCGGATGGACAATGCACTCAACCAGAGAACAATTTACAATTCATCTTTCTTCGGAATATGCGTACTTTACCATCTACAACTTGGAGTATTTTCTGATTTACTTAAAGTAAACTAGACAGGAGAGGGATGTGGATATGAACATAGCATACTATACAAGGTGCTTGGTGTTGGATGTGATGGGGGAGAAAAAAGTTCTTATTCCCATTATATTTTATACTTGTATATGTTCTGTAGGGTACAACAATATTATGCAATGTTCTCAAATCCAATCCACCCAATTGCTATTTTTACTTCTGCCACCTTTCCTTGTCCTGCCGCTTCTGTCTGCCACATTTCAAGTTAATATATTATATTCCGTGTTGTACCACTTTTATTCTTATTTCGACAATCAGCAGCAAAATCCCAAAGGAATCCATTAAACGGACTTGTACAATCAACGGAAACTGTGAGGACATGTAACATCATATTTCGTTATGTCTATACGTAAGATCCAAATGTTTCCCCCCTCACCTTTTTTTCACCGTCGTCGCAAGGACCGAACCGAAGACCTATGTATTCCCGCATCCTCGCAGCCTTTCTATTCATTCAATATTTTGTGTGCTCTTCTACTTCTTGTAAAACCAAATAAAATGTCGTCATCATGCTTCATTCATATCGTAAGTGCATTTGAAAATTTATATATACCCGTTTTGCGGCTTTCTTTATAAATATTCCACTCATTCACTACCCTACATTTTGTTCAACCACGACATACTTTATAAATATAAGAGAGCATTGCATTAAACTCAAAACTTCACTTCCGACACTCATCTGACGCGTCTCTCCCTTCTTTCCTCCTCCTTTCCAAAATTTTCTCCCGCAACAACTTTTCTCTTTTGTTGAATGAATGAATCAACGAATGAATCCCTACCTTGCATATAAACAGTCCAGTCCAGTTAGTCCAACACATGAGATAAGAGAAATGCCGTGGTGGATAGTTAAAATAAAACGTTTTCAAGTTAACCGTAAATTGGAATGTGAAAACATCAAGCAAGTAGCACCAAAAGAAAACAGGGACAAGGAAAAAGCTCACAGTACATTGCTTCACCATTGAAAAGTGACGGTGGTTGACTGACAATGCTAAGCTGTCTCTTTCTTTCTCGGCATCTGCTGACCATAACTAGAAAAAAAACTGTCGTCCCTTTTTCCACCATTGTTTTCTATGATGTATGCATATAAATGCAGTGAGCAGACAGGGTGGAAGCAGAAAATACAAAAGTACTACCTTTTGTAAACCAAACTAATGTATACATTCTCATGTTTTTGTTGACTGTCTATGTGAACACCAAATCGTCGTCCCCTGTGTTGTGTTAGTCCTTAATATAAGTTTCTTCAAAAAAAAACTTTTTTCTCGAACTCATGACATGGCCGTGGCATATCGTATTTGCTCCTGGTTTTTGTCTTATGACCGTACGTACATTCACACCATCACCACTTCTACTTGGTTTTCCCTTTCATCCGATTTTCTCTCCTGTCTGTCTGATTGTACTTGATAGAGCCAGTTTGCCTATGTACTATTCTTTATGTGTGCTATGTTCCTTAATACCATTATTATTCCAAGCACATCACTAACTATTCCATTCCAATTATCTCGCCCTTTGGTTCTCTTCAGCATGAAAATCTTATACTCGACACTCAACACTAGTTCTTCTTAAATACAAATGCTTTCTTTCCCTGGTTTTTCTTTACACTGCAATGTCGTGCCTGGTCACCTTTCCATTCCACACCACCACGACACGGTACACTTAATAAGGGCCTATAATACTACATCCACATTACATATACATTTTCCTTCATTTTACCATCTACCCCAAAAGAATTCTTTTACTTCTCCTGTTGGTCTGCTCCTCTTCTTCGCATTTCCAACTATTATTATTGTTTTAAGATTCACTGAGCCAAAAAGCTATTTTACTTCTCATCTTTCATCGAGGTCACACTGGTCATTATCATCATCGCTAGCACACACAACACATAAACCAAGAGAAAATGTATGTATCTCTCTATGCATCTTCTGTAAAGTTATACCTACCAATGTAGCATATTAGAATCACAAGATGATGAGGAGGATGAGAATGACATGCCAAGGCAAAGTCTTCTTGGCCGCTATTATATTTCCTTCCACTTATTTCATCCAATACCACATCTACCACCACCACCGCATCACCATCATCATATCACGTTTTCTCAGAAAAGAGCCTAAATCAAGGAACACAGAGGTAGCTGGCTATAATATCCTCACCTAACAATTGAAGATGTGGTAGTAGCATATTAATTAAGTAGTACCGACCGAACACACACACTCACGGGCGTACAACCGACCTGTCTAGTCTGTCCTGGTTTCTCCTTTCATCGTAGTCGTCGCCTTTAGTCCTCTCGCCATATCGTGATCATCAGCATGCTGCACGTCTTTTCCACTCATTCCACGATCACGGTTGTACCACCGATAATTTCCCAACTTTTCCGCTTTTACTTCGCAGAGGAGGCAAGGTAAAAAGCCAAGTGTAACATGCTGTGTGTGTAGTAGTATGAGAGAGAGCACTAACATCAGTAGCTAATTTTCGCTAATTTCACTTTGCGTCAGAGAAACTCTTGGGAGCTTAATTAATTGCCGATGCAACAGGAATCCTTTAGCAGTCATTTGTCACAAAAAGTTAGAAAGAATCAACGAGATTACAATATATGGTCGGTCGGTGTGGAAAGAAAGAAGGGAAAAGTATTTTCATTTGAGCGGCACGTTACATACCGAACGTTACAATTATACAGTATATAGTAAATCTATAGTAGATACTGTAATACCAAGTCAAATCAGCAAACTAGTTGTTTCTCGGGAATCCTAGCTGAAATACGTTTCATGTATTGTTACCTTGATTCATGTTTCAAAGCTGTTCATGATATGATGATGATGGTGGTGTTCTTATGTAGTAGAAGTTTAACAGTTCTTTGCTTCTTATGTACAAACCAGGTTTGCTTTTAGGAAGAAAATGCTTGAGCGAATGGTAGGATAAATCCCTCATGTGGGACCTTGCTTCAGGATTGACTGAATCGTATAAACCAAGTAACTTTCATTCTCAACTCAACATTCACCAAATTTTACTGTTTAAAAAAGGTAAGTTAAGTCTACAATAACTTAGTTGTACATTTGAATATTGGTCTAGTTAATAATTCACGTGATGAGCCAAAATTCCAATTAAAACGTATAAGCAAAAACAATTACACAGCTGAATGATATATGTAATCATTATTTTTTAAATAAAAAATTAACTATTTTTTCAAAATATGCATAATTTAACGTCAATTTTGATTATAAATGCCATTTTTAGATTAACGCAATGGTAGATAAACCCCAAAGGCAATTTCAAACGGAAAAACCTGATGAAAACGATTTTACAAAGTAAATCCTCACTCCTCACTATAAGTCGATGTGATTAAATACTAGATACAACTAAAGCTAATCGTAAAAAAATTGCTTTAAAAATTGGTAATAAGTTATTTTATTGCAAGGTATTATCTGGTATGCGCTAAAATAAAAATACATATGATTATAAATACAAAAATTCAGTATATAAAATATAAACAAAATGGTAACCGAAGTAAGTGAAGTAGTCAATTTTTCTCTCTCATAAATTCATAATCATAGCAAAAACTCCTCTTTTTTATTCCACCTTGTCGATAAAAGACAGGGAAAAGTGGTGGGTGTGAAAGTTCATACTTCTTACGTGAAAATTCACGACATCATCCTTAAAAAATTGTCAGATTTATATTTTCTCTCAAATCATCATCTCATCATCACCATCTCATTTTCTCTACCCATATATTTTACCATTTCAAACCATTTTGGTTGAAAAAACGAGAAGAGCAGTTGGCTTGTTTAAAGAAAGATGAGCAGTTTTCAGCAAGATAAAATATTTGAACTAGTGGCAGAAGCGAGAAGGTGAGCTATGAAATATGTGTTTTGTGAGAAGCAAGTGGTGCCAGGAGCCTATTTCTAAACAGTTTATACTTCACATTTTCTCTATCAAACTATATGACAGCAACTTGCCTCCCAGCTCCAACTCAATTCAAAAGGAACATTCTTTAAAAAATAACAAATGCGTATATAACACCAAGAAAAGTGTGAAGCAGGAAAACAAGTAGCAGAGCTTGAGATAGGTAACATAACAGGATGAATTGGAAGAAAAAAGAGTTTTGCTTGTATAGCTCTCCCTTGGGAATCATGGATGAGCATGTTATTCCAAACGTGTATACTACACGACTAACTTCTTCACTGATGATCATGATGATGATGATGTGAAAGATATAATAGAGTTTTAAGAGAGCTTGTTGTGAAGTTTGTGACTATACCTATACATATTGGCTAGCAAATATACACACACACACATGCTTATGCTTCTACCTATTATGAGGATCCTCCTTTTCATGAAATTTGAATGAGGAGACGTCGTCACTAACAAATTTTTGGCTACCTCTGCCATAATGTGTGGCAGCATGAATTTCAGCACAATTTGACAGGAAGAAATGTAGAGAGTGTAGTGTGAAAGGTGTAGTGTAGATTTTGGCTCGTCTGCGTCTGAGTTTATAAACTTCTTATATAACAGATCATATCAGAAATAAATCTGAGAAATTTAATGTAAGAGAGTGATAACACATGGTGAAAATCACGTCAGCAGGTAACATAACATACATTCTTATATCCCAATCATCAACATCGTCAACTACTGACATTTAAACTAAAAAACAACAGCCTTTGCATAGCATTGCATGCTACCACTACCACCCTTACCGTTTTTTGCTCGCTATTTTTTACAGCCAAGCGGTCGTCAGTCAATGCCAGCTTTTTGTGTATGGCTTGTTAAAAAAGATGAATGTTGACTGTGATATCACCATACATAAAAAATCTTATATACTTCTTATACAAAAGTAAATTTCGCATATATGCTTTAAGTTGTAAAAAAATTAGAATACTTGTGTTGGTGATGATATGTTTCTCACTGATGATAATACATTGTATACTGAGTGCTTTGACTTCCTTTTTGTTTTCAAATAATTGCAGGCTTAAAACTTAATGAAATGTCTTGTAGTGTAAAACGCATAATGTGTAATCTCAGTTTTTTGGATGCTGTTGATAGGTGGTAGGACCGATTTGTTCAACAACTTTCACTTCTCACGTTTACATCCACCCAGCGTTTGAGAAAATGTGTTGTTGTTTCATCAATCATCGTTGAATGCATTATGTAAATTTGAAAAAATCTTTGAACTGATGTGATGTATGTATCACAATATTTTCATCAGCACACTAAACTGCGTAGTTTGTTTCAATTTTCATGTGTACCTTTTACACATTCATTTTGATTCAAGGAAGCAAAAAAATACAAGTACATAAATTTTTTCCTGCGACAGGAACAAACACACTTTTACATACAAACACATTTAACATTGTTACTGTGTACGCAAATATATATTATGTAATCAGCGTGAATTACTCTTTGTGCTAGTACTGGTGTTGGTATGTGGTTCGTTGAGTAAAATGCTTGCTTACTTCCAAATCTGGTATGAAGGTACCAAGGTACCAACCATCACATTTCAAGGAACAGTGAGTTGACTTGACTGAAACCTGAATGTGCCACCGCCGCCGCCACCACCTTACCTTCACATCACATTCGTTCGGCGTTTTGTTGTGAATCTTTAGGTACAACTGCAGCAAATGCTTGTATGGAAATTTTTACATTTTCAACATTCAGGGCACAAGCAACAAAAGTAAAGCTACGTGCTTGTTTCACGACTTTTCCAACAGTGGATGAATTTTCTTCAAGTTTTTTTTCTCCTCTTTCCGTCTTCCTGGCTAACTGGAAATGCTACCTTTTCACAAATTCTACCTTGCAAACACGCTTTCGCTACAAAGTCAGATACCGCAACAGCCCATCACCGCCTTCTTTTACTTTTCGCTTGGCATTTTCATTTTCTCATTCTTCTTTTGAATTCATTCTTTTCTCTATAAAAATACTCAAGCTTCAATCCAAGATTTTGTACTATGTGAGAAGTTAAACTCAAGCTAAAAAAATCCAAATCCGCTGCTCTCCTCAGACAGACCTCGATGTACGCTTGCCAATGAAGTAAAAAAATATACATACGTGTGTACCGCCAGCGTAGCAAAATCACAAAAGAAGATATAATGTAAAGCAAAGTGAAACTAGTCAAAGTGGAAGACGGCAGGTTTATATATCAAATCACGGAATTCAAAAGGACCAACAAACAACACACATGAAAAACTCTCTTCTTCCTCTTTTCATATTGCTCCTGTTTTCTCCTGTCACAGCTGCCGCCGTTGTCGCCATCCTCTTTTTCCTACCACCTTACTTTACTCTCTGCTGTTGTAACATATTACTTAGTTTGACTACTTCCACTGCCACCATCACACCACCAAGATTTTTTCTGCCTATATTAAATCATTGCACAGAGTAGAACATCTCCTCCACCGTCATACATACATCATCATCGTCATCCTTGGATTGTAAGCAAGCAGTGTAAAAAATCATATAAAGTATTTTTGCAGGTGCCTCTGCCTTCCTGCCTGTTTGTCGTCGACAAGTCATATTTTGTCATGATGCAGGATATTTTTCAACTCTCTGTTTGAGTAACAAACCTTGTGTGTGTCTCTCTCTCAAGCGAGAGCTCTCTTCTTTTGTATGCGTGTCTTTTCCCCAGAGTATTTCACCTTAAAATACTTTTTCATATATAAAACCTGCTACTTTCTAGAGACTGTATACACACACACTACTTACTATTTTTTATACAAAATTTCTGCTTGTTGTTCGTGTAATAGTGCCAGAGAGAAGGTAAGACATGAATAAAAAATTGTAGTCACCTCACTCAAACTGCTCACTTTATTCAGTCAGGTTATTTCATTTTGCATAGTATTTGCTCACAAACACATCTCTCCCCTTTCTCTTTCTCCACTCTGTTTTTTTGCTACATTTACCCTGGTGTGTGTGAGCATATCAGCAGCTTACGAGGTTAAACTGAAGGAAAATAATATTATTACGTATGACTAGTTTGCAAGTAGAAAGAAGTGGTAGTAGTAAACACAATACAATCATAATATATTATATTACTGATGTATGTGTGTATACCTTATTCACGCGGTTGTAAAAAACTGTAAAGTGAATAATATTGTTCGAGTTTTTCTAGTCACTTTTCTGGCGATGGAGTATTATTATGGATTTATGCATGCATGCATGTCCTCGCGTCTCCTCTCTTTAAAAAATACTCACATGGCATGGCATAGAAGAAGGTTTTTTATTTGGATAGAGATGTGGATTTTTTGGATACATTCACTTTTGTTTTTTATACACTACCTTGTTTATTATGGAGGACTATGCTGTCTTATTTACGTCCCTGGGTTGTTTTTGGTACTGCAGCAAACGGAGCTTTCTCTTGTAATAAAAAATATGCCACCTTGTTTACCTATTCAAATAAAGTATACATACACAAATATAGCCCATCCATAAACCATGTGTATGGCTGATTTTGATTTTGTAGTCCGATTTTCAACCATACATTTCATTTTCATCCGATGATTACGGCGAAGCGTTGCAGCTTTTTTTAAAGCAAATAAACAACACAATCTTTAAAATGCGTCTACTCTACAAAATTAACGGTGGAGACTTCACTAGTTATAAAATATATCATGCAAAAAGCGCATACTCAGGTAAGTTAAAAAGCATATACATATAATTGTGCACAGTATATAATGTTATGCAATATTTTATGAGTAGATGAAAAAAGTGATTTGAATGAGTGACTGGCTGTAAAAAAATAAGCGACTATACTTTTTGTTTCCAAACTCTTCGCTTCACCATCAGTCCTCACTTCCCTCCAGAGAGAGAGGTTCCAAGTGAAAATCCTTTCAGCTCACTTTAACACACATATTGCTTAAGCCGAGAAGCAAATAAAGTTGATGATGAATGAAAGAGGTAAGTTAAGTACTTGTGGAAGGTATTAGATACTATTTTTCACCGTTTTGTGTCGCATACTCTTTAGGGATATAAAAGTAGATTTGGTAAAGAGTGTGAGAGAGGCGAGTTTTCCTCGTGTACATAGTTTTTCCTCTCTCTGTAAAAGAGTGCCAGCAGGAGGGAAGAAATCAATATGAAAAATTATTCATTCATGCAAGATGATCGTCATACATCCATCTAAAATGCTAGACTGCCATAACCATCAGTAACATACCAACTCAGAACGCTGCTTAAACTTCTTTTACCTTATGCATACACATATCATCCAATCTATCCATTCCTCCAAAAGCCCTTAGTCATTTTGATTGCAATTTTCTCAACAACTTGGCACAACACACCATCACCACTGTCAAACGTTACAGAATATTACAGATTGCATGTGAAAAGCAGCAGCAGTGGTGGTTCGTACGGTAGCAACCTTTTAAAAAAGTAAATAAGTACACTGATATACCCACACAGTTGTATGGCAAATTATATTGAAAGTTTGAAAATGGAACATTATTTATTCGTCTCTGCTTTTGCCTGCATACATTATTATACCTACACCTACCATTAATATACCTGTTTTCCCATTGCTTCTTTCTCTTCTACTTTCAAAATCCTCCTATTTGACTGCCATTTTTCCTCTCTCTCTCCCTCTCTCAGTTTTCTAGCTTCTCATCTCATCTTTCAGTTGATGAATGAGAGTATGTGTACGTGTGTGCATATGTGATGTTTCTCTCGGTGTGAGAGCCAAAATTGTAAAGTAAAAAGTGTATAAAGCAAAAAGCCACATCTGTTACGTAATTTACTACATCAATTTTTACTACACTTTATTAGATTTCACTTGATGGATTTGGGCACTTCAACACCAACGGTGGCTCTGATGGCAGGAGTGGCAGCAGTAGTCGTCGCTCTCACAACTCAACAGAGAGTCAGCCAGCATACAAAAAATATACATATTATTATTAGTGTGTGTGTGTGCTTAGATTGAGTTGAGAACACACAATATTTATGTGTATGTACCAGGGAAAAAGTATTAAAACAGAGATTTTTGTGATGATGGAAAGGGAAACATGTAGATTTAAACACGGAAAGTGATGTTGTTGATGATGATGATCATGAAGGAGGAAAAAGGGAAATTCTAGTAGAGAGCTTAGCTTAGCCTTGGTTTAGGGATTTTGTTGGTGGTGGTGGCGGCGGTGGAAGTTTGTGAATTATTTTGAGTGCGGAGGATTCCTCCAATTACCGAGTATTTCATTTCCGTGTATTAGTCCAAGTCGGAGGATATATATTATATGATGGGTGTACTTTTCAACGCCCTTCCTGTGTCCTTCTCGTCTATAAAAAGTTATCCTAAGTGAACGCCAAACATCACTATATTATAGGCAAAGTTTATATTATGTATGTATTGTAGACACACAACTTAATCCACTGACTGGATTTTTGGTTGACGTGTGGATTTATTCCCATCGTCATCATCATCATCACAATCATCGGTTCTATCGCCGTGTGTGTGTACTCTGTGTGTTGTCATTTCAGAAGAGATGAGTTTACTCTTGCTCCTGACGTGATGCTAAGGTGCTTCTATATTTAAGCTTGGCTTGTGTACGAACTCTTCTTGCTGATGATATTTGAGAAGAATGAGATGAGAGGGAGGAAGAAGAGGTAAGCTTGTACACATGGACGTTACAGCATAAGGTCGTATATCGTGTGCTCTAATGACGGGGGTGATGATGATGCCGTGTGCACACAAATAGTAACGTCGTTGGTTGACACTTATTTTTGCTAAAATACCGTTTGATGTGATCTAGCAGAAATGTACACAAAGTGTATGTGGTATATGCGTGTAGTAATAATATTGTCCATTTAGGAAAGATGAGTATAGTTTGTACAGGGAAACTTGAAAAGCTCTGTCTTTTGTTTGTTTGAAGAGAATAAAAAAGTATTTGAGATAGTGCCAGAGTATGCGGTGACATTTGAGATGTCTTCTTAGGTAAAAAGTAGTATTCGGTGACAACAACATTAAGTAAAGTAACTTGTAAATATAGTATAGTGCAGTGGAGATAGTAAAAAAAGCCGCAAATTGTGTGCACAGCAGCAGAGTACATATACACAGAACTATGGGAGATGATCGTTTTGTTCAAATCATTGTCATCAAATAGGGAAAGGTAAAACGAAATTTTGTGTGATGACGCCTTGAGAAGAGAAAATGGAATGAAAGTGTGCACACAAAAAGGTAATGTTTGGTCTAAATCTTATAGCAAATATTGAAACAGGATTGTGTGTCACCTGCCCTTTTCTTTCATCTTTTCCATATTATATGTCTGATATAAGACAACATGACAGGCAGATAGACAAAAAGGGTAAAGCACATCACGAAAAACAAACAGACAATTTAATAGAGAGACAAGACAGGAGACGTGTACAGGAGATTCGTTTACAGTTTACCTTACTTTGCTTGTGGCATATTTAAGGGGAACGGAAGGGGTCCCGTCGATTTTATAAGAGTACTTCAGTTCAGTACAGAATTTATCTTCATCGTATTATTTTGATTATATTGATATGAAAACGATGAATTCTTTTGCGGTGCTTTGATTACTAAAATATATTGTCTTGAGTGATAAGCATTCCGTTTAATGTTATATTTTTGTTACCTAATTTAACAACCCATTCGAAGATGCAAGAGTCGCCACAATAACACGGGAATGAGTAAAAGAAATTAGAAACAGCAAATCTGAGCTACAAAGTCCACTTTATGATTGGACAAATAAGCTTTTTGCGATTTGAAATAAAATATACTAATATAGTTTATCGTGGAATAAAGGTCTCTTTATCTTTATTTCTTTACGATCCAAAATATCCCAAATTTATTTTACAATGGAGTTATACCACGTTTCTTAGAACGAATGATAACAACACAAAAATTTCCATCTTTCAAAGAGAAATGGAAGGGGCAAAATGTGTACATATATTCAAATCATTTGTAAATGAACGAAATTACCTTCTGTGTCTTGACAGTCTAAAAATGTCACAGATGGCCAGTCGTATTTTGCATGATTCGATCTCTTTCTCTACGTTTTTTTATGCTGTGTGAGTGAAAATGAGGAAGTAGCAAATCACCTCAACAAAAGTCATGTCGATGTCACACCAAAGTTTTCAAATCGGAGGAGCAACAAAAGGAACGTAACTGTCCTTTGGCTGATGATCAGGATTATGACTTTTCTTCACCCGTCGTTACTTTGCATGTCTCTCTTTCAATAACCTCACACACTATATATCTTTTTCTCCTCTATTCTTCATAAAGTTTTCTGGAAAATCCCTCAGAAAGAGAATATGAGTGTCCACACCGACCGAGAGTAATAAAGAAAAGGAGCTTGTGGTGGGAGTGTGGTTGTGTCGAATATGAAAATTTGATGTAAAATCTGTCTTTCATTCAAATCATCTCTGTCCAAAAAAAAGAGTGACCACCAAAAGAAATAAAGGAGTGCACCATCTGCTACACACATTTTACTTACGAAATTTACAGGAGAACCCACACACCAAACGACATGATCATATCAACCACAGTTAAGTCTCCTGGATCTTGACTGACCAAAACCAATAAGTTGAGTTAGGGTACACGGCTGCCCTGTACCGTAAAATTCTGTCCATCTCTCCCAAAATACCTTTATTCACTATATTTACTTATGATGATTTCCTTTCTTTCCATTTTTATTATTGGAAAAAATTTGGGAAACAGGAAAAAAGGCAATATTACCTCTGATTTGCTTTTCGTGTTTCATTTGACATAAATACATACATACATAATATGCTTCAACACAACTGAAGATGAAAATTCGGATGAAATGTCATTTTCTTCATATTCAATTCTTTCCCCCAAAAATTTCGACAATATATTTAATGTAAACACATAGATAGGTATACTCATTCATTTATTCATTTTCTTTCGATTGTTCGTGATTTTCTCACAGATATTTGGAACTACGCAAACGACTAAAGAGATTTCCCTTTTTGCTGAGTGAGAGGCATTAGTGGGTCCAGTTTCTAGAACGAAATTGTCATTTTGTGTTTTTTGTAAACTATTCTCAGAATCATGATATGATGGACATTGACATCAAAATGTATGAACAAAGTGATGAACGGACCAGAAAGCGAGTCGTCCATCTATCTATCAGTTTAAATGTCTCTTCTTTCCTTTTTGGCATATCATCATTATCTGCCATGATTATCGCTGTCACCGAGTTAGATTTTTTTCTTTCGCTTTCATGAGACTGGCAGCTACTGGTCACAAACCAATAATAAATAGGGAAGTGTTCAGCAATAAGATGTACGAGGATATTTGATGACTTGACCGCTAGCTTGATTTTGTCTGCCAAAAATTGTCTACATAGTTTGAAGATATGACATACACCGAATTTTGGATATACCTTTGATCATAAAAATGATTTTTTTATATTTTCCATTACTCAGTCAGATACACGAAAAGTTTGGAATTTTTTTATCCATTTTTGTCAGGCGACAGGAGTATAAATGACGCATATGTACGTGTACTTAAATAACGAATCCGAAACCTTACTCATGATTTCATCTGAGATCGGTGGTGGTTGATGCAAAAAGTCATCTCGACATTATTACACGTTTTCATCTCTCGATTTTTGGTAAGTAATAAGTTATACCTTTTTATACGTTTTGGCGATTCCCAATTCCAATTCTTCTTCCAAGTTTATCGTTTGTTATACAACTTGACTGTATACTGACTGAACTATCACAGCCATTCAACACTCCTCCTCCGCCCTTTTCATTTCATGTTTTGCTTGCCTCACACACACATCAGTAATAAGGCTGAACCGGAGGAGATTATTTTTTGAGATTTACAACATTGGACCAACTGGTCACCACAACTAGTCGATTTGAGGCTGTCGCATTGCCAAAAATATTATTATTGTAACAAACCTTCCATCCCATCCACCTAACAGAAAGTACATACCGTTCCCCGTAATAAATAAATATCTGACTAAAGTAGTTCAACCAACAGTTGCCGTATACTTTATTATTTTTAATATTGCGCGTAAAAAAGCTCATACTTAAACGGTAAACTAAAACGGATAGCCATACATAGCTTTCCAACAAACCATACCGCACCGGGAAAAGGTCAAAAAGTAACAAAAAGAGATGATCATAGTCGCAATTCATATCGTAATTTCAGGTTTCGTATCATCAAACATTATATTCGTTATCATTTCAACCACCGCACTCATCTTTTACGAGTTTTTTTCATCTACCAAAATCTTTATTTTACGACACGGGATGCCAAGGAAAGTTACTGTTCAGGCTTTAAAAACGTCACACAGGTGTTCAGCTTTTGTACAAAGTTTATGTCTTGGAAGTGTGGTTCAAAGTGTAAGTGAGTGACGAATTCACTTTTTGAATCAAGCATACAAAAACCCAATTTTTGTTATTTTATACTTGACATGTCAGATCACTTTTTTGTGTATAACTCTCAATATTTAACGTTATACCTCTGAACTCCAGTCAAAATACAGTACAATTTACGTCTCCATCTTTTATTTTTATGCTTACTTTTTACTCACTACTTTTCCCTCCTTAAATACACTATTTTTAGTAATAAATGCTTTAACATTCGACATTCTTCCCCGTTTTCCTATCACCACACCTTTTTACTTTCCTTACAAGAAACTTGTTGTTTAGTTTGCATTGCAACGCAACCACCTAGAAAGTACATGAGATTCCCTACCGATCGGTTTGTAGAATATGAAGGAAAGACAGGGGAAATGAAAGGAAATAAAACTCCATATCACACGGTAATCAACAAGGTTGCAAGAATCATAAAAATATCTACTACTTCAACTTTACCATAAGAAGCAAAAGCTTGTAGGAGTGCAATAAGGAGCCAAACACTAGAGAAAATGACGACGTTGAGACGAGAAAATCGTAAATGTTTTATTCGTAAAAAGACGACCACTGTATGTTTCCACTTTCCCCTTTGCAAAGTTATACTGCATGACTACTAATAAAAAAGGTATTTTACTGTTGGTATTTTGTAGCTCCTCATCTTCTTATTGAATCTGTCATTTCTTACCTAATAACGAAAACAAGAAAACGACTATTGTAGCAGAAATAAATAGTCGATCTTTTTCCTGAAGAATAATTTGATCTTGTTGTGTGATAATACAAGGTTGGTAATATGTACAAGCATGTAAACATGTCGTGCAATGTGCTTACCTCCTACACCGATTATTGTGGTCGTGAAAAATGGTCGACTTGGTTAACCTGTGTGGCAGCAAAACTATCAAATCCAATATTTTGATCGGATGCATTTGAACAATATGTTTGTGCGATATGATGACACAGCAAAATGTTAGATCAAAATGTAATCGTAACAAGATAGACTACTTTACAATATGCTATTCGTAAATGTATTCATATATGTATGAGAAAAAGCTGCTGGAAAGCAGAAATATTTAAGGGTAATGTCATTGCGAAAAAATATTATTACTGTTTTGTTGTCTCGTGTGGCGGAGTATATGTATTTTGTAAGTATATTTTTATTATTTGTAAAAACGGTGGTGTGGTGTGTGTCCCCGTGTGTGTGGTTTTGTTATATCAGCAGTATTTATATCTATTTGTGTGTCTATAATATCTTGTTATTACGGCGCCACCAGACATCGAATCATGTATAAAAACGACAATGTTTCTCTTTTCCCCATTTTCACTACGCTTTGGGAATGTGTATAGCATTCCTATCAACAACACAAAAAAGCAATAAGAAACGAAACGATGCAACAGCAGCAGCAACAGCAAGACTATTTACAGCAAGGATAATTACATTGTTACCATCTTGTTTGTACCTAGCGGCATTTACGGCTGCCATTATAGTTTTTGCTCTTCCGAGAAAAGGTAGTATTATTACTACTTTACTTTCTCTGATTCTGCTAAATAGAACAGAAAAGTACAAACGCAATACTTGTTCTTTTTTTATAGGCTTGTTTCAAGTGGAAATAAGGAGAAAAGAGAAACTATAACAGTAAATGTAAAGAGATGAAAATGATGACTAGCGGAAAAGGGAGGAGGAGTAGCAAAGCAAAAAAGTGGAGGAGGGTGATGGCGATGACGACGACGACGAGGATGATGATGGTGACGTAGGGTAATACTACAAGTAAAGTATACGGAATGAGAATGTTGAAAATCGTCTTTGAATCAGCTTTAAATGACTATAACAAAGTTGTGACATTCTTGTTATGGTACTTTTCTGCCTTTTCTTTTGTGAAGTTTAATGTAAACAAACAAGGTAAGGTAAAAGGTAAGAGGGTATTTTGACTGACAATAATGTCCACATGGGGAAAAATGAAAGGAGAACATGTCATTTTCTACAATTTTCTTCTTTTTTTCAAGCAGCTACTGAAATGACAAGCTTCCCTGTGGTTGTTCTTCTCTGATTATTTCATCAGAGAACATATAATACAGCACAGCGGTTGCCCCTTTTGAAAAAATGAAAATAGTATATTTTGTCTTTAGGGCATAATTATACGATTTGGAGTGGCAAAGAAAGCAATTGAGGTAAAAAATGAAAGGTAAAGTGAAATCTCAAGACTTAAAAATATTCTAAAGATATCTTAAATTACACCACGTTATTATTATTATCTTTTCCATGTCTGTATTTACTTTTATAGGTTGACATTCAAAAGGACATAATACCTACACTACACTTATACCAAACCAATGCTCTGGAATTTTATAAAATGACCAAAAAAAGTAACTTCTTACAATAATCCAACGGGTAAAGAAATTGCTTGTTTGGCTGATTTCTAGCCTAAACAACCTCTGACTTTTCTAAAGATAGCCAGCGAATCGAATCAAAAGAAGAGATATTTTGTTAAATGCGTTGTACTACATTTCGTTGCGGCTTAAATTTGCAAACTGCATCTGTTTACGGTATATATTTTACCTTTACTGGCTTCAAACATTTTAGCGTTCATATGTTAACAGTAAATTTTGTGTAAAGCAATTACATTCAGTTCAATAATTAAAGAAGAATGTGGTATTTAAGTACTATTATTACTGAGAAATGCCTACTTGGCACAAATGTTCCGACCGACTCAAGATGTAGATAAATGGGAAGTAGCCAAATTACAATTTGCAGGCAGAGAGTGTAGAGAATTCATGCGCATTGTATAAAAGTACACGTAAAAATTTCTCAATTACTTGCTAATCTAAAAGATAAAAATAGAGAATTAAACTGTTTGTTCGGAAGGAGCTGAGGCGATCAAAGCTAATAAAATTACATTCCATGCCCGTCCTATTCCATTCGAAAGGCCATCCATCTGCCTGCAATTACTTTTGTCATTTCGGGTGGAGGTACATTCTTTAGAAATGGTAACAAGATCACATCCTATACTCATACGCAAGTGGACCAAAGTTATGTTAATGTATAAACACACAGTACCAAATAATCCAATATTCCATTCCTTTCCACTTTTATCCAAAAAACGATCAGGAAAAGTACATAGCACACATGATTGAGTGGGTCACAATTGCCCAGAGAGTAGAAATACGAGCGATAATTTGGTCACAATTAAATGGTTGAATGCCATAGATTAATTACGAAGATAGGAAAATTCATTTTCTTGATGAAAGAGGGAAAATTGACCTGAGAAGCTGTTTGAGATGTCTACCAGTGATACGTGAATTAACGCATAATAATATACCTTACTTGTAAATAGAATTTGGGTGTTTTTCTGGAAACGAATATTTTGTAGTTCCTGAAAATATTACAGTTTTTCTCATTTTTTAGTACTTGATGAATGATGTAATGCCAATTTTACCAATATCAGTTCAACTTCATCAACTCAATCAATTGATTATCCCCACGTGTATGCATTTTCAGTATGTTCAAACAGATATGATCTATCACTTTTAACATAAACGTAGTAGCTTTAGCTTCAGATGTAAGTTTATTTTATTCCATTTCCCTGCATTCTTCCTTTGGGAGCCTCTTCAAATTGAAAATCCCATTACTATTACGATAAAATCGTGTGATGCATTACGGAAAACATGAATGTGCATGTTTGATGAAGTATGGATACGATCAGAACAAAAAAGTACTTGACAATTGTTATATGTCTACTAAAATACGAGAAAACGTTCCCACTGAAAACATCGTCAAATGTCCAGTAAATGTGATGCGTCAACTTACGCCGGTTCAAAATGCATTGTCAAATTGAAATTCATGTTGATTGACAAGGTGCTTGTGATTTTGCATCAGAAAATAGAAGTAAGCTTGCAGGCATTTTAGGATACAATAGTTCGGTCTGGTCTGCGCCAAACGGTCTTTCTGAAATCGTAAAGTGTTCTCTCTCTCTCACCCAAACAGCTTATATAGCTCTCCAATAATCTACCCTCCTATCCCGCAAAAATCCTAATAATAACAATGCTCACAGTTCAGAGCGTTTTTTCAATTCCCAAAAAATAAATGCACTTTACAGCCACACGGCAGAACAACAGGAGATAGAGATTTTGCTGCTGATGATGATTAGGTTGATGAGAAGTGTGGTGCTACCGCTACGGCACGGTAAGGCACGCAGGGCGGTGGTGTACGGATGGATGATAATAATAATGACAACAGCAGAAAACTAAAATCATCTTGATCAGAAGCAGAAGTACAGACGTAAAACGTACATACGTCGTATTGCGAGTGGGTATTTTAGATTAATGTTTTTCAGATGGGTTCGAAAGTACCGAGAGAAACTAGGGAAAAGCCACTTGTTTTAATCCCTTATTTCATCCGACCTCATCCATCCCCCTCATTCGCAATGAGCGTCATTGTCATTATTATTAGGTGAATAGAGATATACTCAGGTATAGCTAGATAAAACCTGGAGTAATAAAATCCCTTTTGTGTATTACTAACTAACCAGTCTAGGATAAAAGCACACACATTTTTTTGTAAAGCAAGAACAGCAAAAACATTCTGGTAACTTCAGCCTAGACTGTGGAATAGGGAATATGGTATATTGAATATAAAATGCTATATGTATACAGTCGTAGTTATCAATGATATAAGTGAATGATGGTATTTATGTTGTTTTGTGTATGTTACAAGTTACATTGCCTAGTATAGTGGCTTGTGTGAGTTAGAGAGAAGCAAACAACGGGGATTTTCTAATGAAAGCTTTATTATAAGGCATGGATTTTGTTCCAGGAACGAGTAGACCTGAGTTCACTACTTGAATGTAGTTTTATGCCGTGTGTATATTATCATTATCATTTGGCATCATCTCTAGTTCAACTGAATCTCCTCCGGTAATCATCATGATCAACGTGATCAATTTTACTCGAAACGTGAACATCTTTCTCCATATATTGTACACTAATATGTTCAAACAACAACTCAAGAGCTTGAGTTTAGGTTATTACGCATAAATGCAAAAGGCGCATATACATGCTATAGCAAACTACCTTTTCTGCTTAGAAAGGTATAAAACCCGCAGATTATTATGATTTCACCTTTTGTTCAATCCATCATCCTGTTCAATTTGAGCTGTTGCCCGACTGTTTTCCGATTTTGAATAACAGCTTTATTTTAACTTGAAGCCTTTTACATGGAATACTCAGCATATGAGATTCAATCTCAGTTTTCAGCTAGTTTTATGTTAGTTAGCCAGACAAAATCTAACCTGCTGGTTTGAAGAACTGTAGGTTTATTGTTGAAATAAATGATGAGATGACTTGTTGTGTGGAAGAAATGTGATGCACACGCGTAAATAATTCATACTTGATAAAAGCACTGACGGTGGGTCGGTCGGTATTATACATATTAACATAAAATAATAATGGTATCCTATCAATTCAACTGGAAAACTAGTTGGATCAAATGAATTGATAAAATACACACACGAGACTGTATGAAAACCTATTTGCCTACAAATATCCGTGATGCATATTGGGGACGGACGGCATTATAGAATGAGTGTTTTAGCGAGTTGAAAATATATGTAACCTAAATCGTAATAATAATACAAAACATTAATGGCAAATGCAATTAATTATGGATGAGAATAAAATAGAATACGAACGACGGAGCAAGAGGGAGAAAATGAATCGCAAGATCAATTCTGGTTGAGTCGACTTACCTATCAACCTCACTCTCACCATAATAAGTTGTGTGGAGTATTTTATGCATTTGGATATGAGGTGGATGATTTGATAGCTTCATTTTGAGATGTCGAAGGTGGAACGCGGTACATGCTTTGTACAGAAAATGTTATTGTATGTGTGCCGCTGCTGTATGAAGCTTATTATCTTATATGTATATTTAGTGTTTTACGTAACAGTTGTTGTTCGTCAACCAACCGGAAAATAAACTTTGAACCTCAATCGATTCAATTCATTTTATTCAACTAATCCTTTGTATTGTGTTCTTTTTTATGTACATGGTCGCATCATTCATGAAGGTATATAATTTGGTGCTCGGTTATTCCTACGTCTCTTTATACCCGGTGCATTATCACAAAATGATTACTTAGGTGAATAGTAACAGTTGGCGTTTGCAATTACACACGTTGTATTCTATATGCATATATAACTTGTGTGCCATGTATATTAATGATTTTTGCATGTAACTAAAAAATTCCATTTGGGGTAACATGAGACTTGATAAATCCTTTTACGCAGGCTTGTACATTTTCACCTTTCATAAAAATGCAGGTATGGACAAATGTACTTTTGAATTGGAATGTAATTTGATCTACTAAAGTGCTCATAAAACATGACATGACCAGCAGATGTTTTTTAAAACATGAAATCAAAAGAATATTTTATTTTTTGTAAACACAATACACCTTATCAGATCACGTCACCATCATAAACCTCTTTTTACAATTTTGATTGAAAGGTACGTAAACCCGAGCTCGTACATTTAACTTGATAGAGACATGAAAAGAAAACAATGTGATGATTGATGAAATTAAAACAAGTTCGCTTGAGTCTATTTCTTACATACATACACAGCTACAATCCCATCTTTTACCATTATACCAAGTAAACTAATCTACTATGAAAAAACAAATTATTTCGTGAAAGAACTTTTTAATAATGACGCACAATACTTACATTTTTTGGGATTTTTCGTTCAACAGAGATTGTTATTCATGATATTTTTAACAGTATCATATTTCCAGGTAAGTAAAGAGTGCTATCAGACGTTTATACAGTATAGAAATAGAACTGTGATTTCAAATCACTTCGACAAAGAACACAATTGAATGGATAAGATAAACAAACAAAAATTCTGTGATGTGTTTTGTGAGTGTAATATCAAATTAGACAAAGCTATTTAAATCGATCCATAAACCTGTTAACCCGCATCATAATTTTACCTGAAGTTCTTTCAAATGTTTTAATACTTCAAGTTTAAAGAATAGACTGCGCGTTTGTATATCTTTACATTTACTATTATTACATAAATGAACTTTTAGACGAATTAAATTAAAATCTATAAACAATATATATTTGTGTAGGAGAAGGTATCAAAATATCTATGCTCCCTTTTATTTTGCAAATTGAATACAACTAATTTTTAACCATCCGCATTGCAGCAAAGTACCATCATTTTATCATCATGACTGGAGAATAACAAAAAAAGCACGCAACTTCAATTTTTCCAATTATTTCCTCCTACTTTGCAAAACGTCAGTCTTAAATAAAGATTCGTAAAAGGTATAACCTACATACATACAAGCAAGGCTAGCATGATCAGACAAAAAACAGCAATTTCTTGTATTCCTCCACATACACGTGTGTTTTAATAATGTCGTGTAAATGAAAGTAGGCTTATATATATACATCAGCCAGCACACTATATAATGCCAAGAAGTACGTGCTCGGCTTTACCTTTATCTTTGCTCCCACACACACACCATAACAAGTACCTCCACTCTGCTAGTTCGTGCTCTCAAAACGATCACACGATAGTGCTAATAAAATTCCTAGTCAAGGTAAAAAGAGATTTTTACATAACGAAGATGAATGGTATCAATTAGCTATAATTAATTCTCAGACGACCTCTCTCTAGAAATCCTTCCTGTCCTGCTGGGATTTCATTCCATGACTAACGTAAGAGTAGTGATATATAGTATAGTGGCAGCAGCAGCAGTAAAAGAGATTTCTTCCTACTCCATACAGAGGCACGCAGACAAAGTATATCATCAACTTATCTGTTACCTAAATTCGTACACATCTCCTCTTAAGTGCTGAACTGAAATGCATATATATCTTTCCAACTATACACAGTTAGTTTTTTAGGACTCATCGCCATCTCCACCGTATAATACAAAATGGCAGTTACACGTTTACACCCTGCGCATCATTTTAACAACCTGCACAGAAGAGGAGCACGAACAGCCCCCTCCTGCTGCTAGTTCTCTAGCACTACCTTACTTTTTACTGACAACTACAAGTCTCAAAGTAACACACACTTTTATCTATTGCACCAAGCTGCCGGTAATTTACACTCGTCTTGTTTCCCTTTTCGCCTTCTAAGTCATTTTAAAGAGAGTGGTAATAATACCTTTGGAAAAGGAGAAGAGCAAGAGGAGAGAGTAGAAAGGAGTACACACACTCATTCATACATGCATAATAATAATAAACCATACTTCTACTTCCACCACCGCCGCCACCAAACCAAGGTATGTAAAAAGGTAAGTTGGTCTGGTGGGTGGATGATGATGACGATGATTATAACGATGAGATGATGGCGGTGACTGCGAAAAGGAACTTGGCATGATTTTCTCTTCTTTTCCTGGCATGGCAGAAATGGTAGATGTTGATAATAGCTGCTGAAAGAAAGGAGAACTGCTGCAGAACGAGTTTGTATGAGTCAATGCAATGTCTAGAATTTCATTCATCGTTTTTTTTGTATACAGCAACAGCCCTACTTATTATATAGGTATGCGATGAACATGAACATACTGCTACTGCGGCGAGCTTAACTTAACTTTTTTTTCTGTGCCAATGCTTTACACACTTTGTCAAGTTTTTAAAGATTCACTTCACGTTCTTTCCTGTGCCAAGGTACTGTATACAAAAAAACTTTATATTGAGTCTCTATATAAAAAAGGAGCAAAACTATCTAGGTGAGTTGTGGGAGCTTTACCTCACCAGACCAGGTTTCCTGACTTTGAGTACCTGTGTTCTGTAAAAAAAGGAACAGGGCACTTGACTAGTAAGGAGAATACAGATAGAGAGAGAGTTTCTTCAAATGGCTATCACTGCATGTATAATGGATTCACAGGAAGTTGAAGAAAGCAGAAAACCGGCAGGAGTACATGGCGGGAGCCGACCAACCAAAAAAAAACTTTATTGGCTTGGCATACCTGCCGTCTTTCCAAAGAAAAAAAGGTTTTTAGTGGTTCTTGATCATTTCTCCGCTTTTTGTGTGTAAACGTGGTGGTTTTGTGAGTGGAGAGAGAGGTATAAGAAGAAAAAAACGCTGCATGTGTAAATGACTTTTATTGGATTTATATTCATAGTATTGATGATGATCATGAGAATGGTGATAATGGCAAATGCCATATTTTCCTATGTCGATTTTTAAAAACCAAATTCACATCGTTAAGTGCGACGTGTCAGGCATCAAGGAAATTGGATATAACGTTTTCTTTTTTTGTCGTAGTTTTGTTGAAAGTACTTAGGCTTTTGGGTCTTTTGGGTGAGTTCGGTAGTTTTGGTATATAAAACGATATCATATCCCACCGACCGACACGCTAAATGATTCTTTATGATGACTCTTATTACTACTTGAATTGCTCCGAGTTGGTATGTGAATAAAATACTTGGGTGCAATATGCCATTAAATATTTGGAATTTTAGAGTGAGTGGTAAAAAAGGAAAATCATAAATGGCACGACACCTTTTATCAGTGGTCATTATAAGGGAATTACTTGTGTCGTTTGGTACGACTTTTGAGGTTTTCCCGTAATCTTGAATTACTTGCGTATTATAACTGCGGCTGTCGGTTCGTTGGCCATTATACAGTACAATTTAATGTGTACATTTATATACGTGTATAAAGGTATCTAATATTTATAGCAATTCACAAATATCGTTTTTATCACAGGAATTAGAACTTACAAATATGAAAAGGAATACTGACATGATACTGAATTCAATGTAAGTTGGGCAAGATAAAATCGTAACATCTTCAAACTAGTAGTTTCTCGGGTAGAACTAGAAATTACACTGGTGATAAAATGGTATATGGTGTCATTGTACATATTACTATAAAGTTGAAGAAAAGAAAAGCCTATCAAGATTGTACACCTATGGCACAAGTGAAAAGGTAAAACGATTTTACCTTTCTCACTCTGTATTCATTTCAGTTCCAGCTTCTCTATTTTTTGGCATCACCATCCCACCCCATCACTCCTCTTTTCTTCACCTTTATTACACTTTTAAGTGAAAGGCAGGTATAAAAATTCCACGAATTCCAACAAAACAGCTGCCGCTCACCACTCACTCATTCATTCGATTCCCTCCTTTTGGTAATTCATAGCAATGCTTGTGCCGACGGATACAAACAAGCATTCTTTCTTTTCATTTTTATACAGAAAAAATGCACCATTCACTCACACTCACGTTTTCCTTCTCATTCTCTTCTTCCTCTGTCGTGTTTAAGGTAGATGAAAACAGGAAGAGGGAAAATGGGAAGGAAAAAATTGTAAAGAAAATGTGGGGAAAGTGGATAAAAGTATATTATTTGGGGTATATGTGTACACCAACTTATGTGTAACATTTAGTAATGCGCATAGTTTTTATGCTACTAGTACCTGAGCCTTGAGCACTCTACACTTCAGCACGACGGTTCTACCGCTTTTCTCCTTCACTCCAAACTACTCACTCTTTTTTTGTTATTATATCACGTGAAAAGTGGTTATTTTTCATGGCATCAAGTAATAATGCATCAACAACAAACCTTTTCAACTTTCATTTCTTCTTTCTTCGTCTCCCTCCTTTGCCTCAAATATCTCATTCTCCTTTGGCATCTGGCATCCACATCAATTTTCATCCATTTTACGAGGCTGACTCGTATAAAATATGCCATACATTTATTTTACCTTCTTTTTCACTTTTTTATAACTTTGTACCTGAGACAAGAGTCATGTGATGAATGCATGTGATAACAGCAAATATTCATATTTGTAGACACTATTCACTGGTAATGTAATATGCACATATACACATGTAAATATATTCATTCATGTTATTAGAGCAGATTGCAGGTGTGGAAAGCTCCCTTTTTACTTTAATATTTTAGTGAATCAGAGTCATCAACATCATCTCTAGAGCTCTACAAGCTTCTACAAGTCTCTCGCAGTAAGAACCCAAAAAAGGTGATATAATCATCACCATCATCATACCCGGGATGTGAAGAAACGAGGAGCAAAGTTGTGAAAAAATGCCTAAGAATGCTTGTGTAAGAGCTTTAGGTTATGTGTTATTCATAGTTCCATACTGTTAGAATAATATGGAACGAATAGGGAAAAAGCTTGTAAAAACTGCTTAAGCTATTATTCCGCCTTTTCAAGAGGAAACCAAACGAGATAGGTGGGTATAGAGGTTAATAGTCTTCTTTACCACTGCCGACTCAACCACCACGACAATTTGGCTGATCTGCGTCTTACCCGAAATTATTACTGTGCAAAACAAGGGCAGGCAAGGCAAAACCTCGCTTTGGTATCGCGTATGGCAGTGTAAGTTTATGGCCTAGTAAACTCAGGTGTGTGCATGAAGTGAAGAGGAAGGAAGGAAAAGCATGAGTAGTTATAAAATTAAGTGTGCTGCTATAAGAATCAAGTGGAGGAATTTCCGCTTGCTCTCGACCATGTGTTGGACGCTCTATTAAACTGAAATACCTTTTCAACACTGCTAACTGGGTAAAAGCAGTTAATTGTGAGAGTGGCTGTAAGCGTTTTAGATGCTATTTTAATGCCACACTTTACCTGAAGCCTTTTATTTTTATGGCCACTCTTTTTGGTGAAAAGATCCAATCTGTCTGTTGTGCGTAAGAGGGTATATAGTCAAGTAAGTGTGTACGCATTATAATTCCACTATTTTGCAATTCTCGCCTTTTCTTCTTACCTGCTCACCACTATCAGCACCATCATCTACACCAACGTGAAAAGGATAATGGAGCTTTAAACCCTTTCATCCGCTTTTATCACGTTTTCATTAAAGCTTGCATTGTATTTTCTTTCTTTTCTTCGTGCAGAACAGAATTCGTTTCCACTTTTCCCCACCTGCCGCCTCTATGAAAATACTAAAAGCTTTTATACTAAAAAAACTTTTTATGCATACGAACGTACTTATGCATATGATAAAAATATACTATTTGTAGATATCAACAAATAGCACAAGCGATGAGATGAGAGTCGTTCTTCGCTTTGAAATGTCAACAAAAAGTGGCAAAATTAAAGCGAAGCGAATGACTACCAAAGAGTTGGCTAAAGTATTATTCTTTAAAAGTATTATGTATGTTTTTATATCAATTTACGGTTCTAGGAATGTCTTTTATCGGAAAAAAAATTTAAAATTATGTTTTTGGAGTACTGTGCTTATAAAAAATCTGTGGCATGACACAAGCAACTTTGCATGTTGAATGCTGATGCTATTTTGTTTGTTACTCTCATGTAATCCACTTGTCAGTTATGATTTGTATTTCCTGTTTAGAACAAGCATACGAGCTTGGGCTATAAATTGACAGAATCAAATAGAATAAAAATTCAACATTGTCTCGCCAACAAGTATCTACCAACGTAAAGTAAAGTAGGCAACATGTCATTCTAGGTTAACAAGTAACCTACAAAAGCGAACAAATCAAACAGAATATGAAAAATTGAAAATGGAACGGCAAAATGTAGAAAGATAAGTATGCTTCAAAAATACTCCATAAAAACATACACAAATGTGAAGTTAGAGAAAATATAAAATGAAGTGAAGAGCTGCACATCTGACACACTGGTTTTTTTATTGTCAAATGTGCAATTTCATCTTTTCCCTCATTTCAATTCAAATAATAACAAATACGACAATATTTACTTATTTAAGTATGTTAGAAGGGAGATAGTATTTTGCACAGAATATGTTGGGAATACATCTCTGAGAGGAAAATGCAAGTGGAAGCAAAGAACTGAACCAGCAACTTGACTAACGTAAGTGCAATTGAATTGACAAGAAGCCGTTCCCACATCGTTTCATTCGCTCAATTCACCTCTCACACAGCTCAGGAGGAAAAGGAACATCAAACATGAAAAGAGGGAGAAAATCCATGTACATATGTGTAACAAGCAGACACATACTTTCTACCACTACCGCTGTGTAGTAGATTGAGGGCAACATGTGTACCTGTGCAAATTTAATGAAGCACGACCTATTCTCCAGAGACTATTCTTCCCTGACTACCTTGTTCGCTAGTGAACATGTACAACACAAAACACAAGCATAATATATACTGTATACAAGAATATATACAGATATAAGAACAAGTGCCATTACAAGGATGACTACTGCTCTGTAACCTGCAACTGGGAATAAAAAGGAAATGAGGATTTCTTTCACTACCACGCAAACTTGTATAACAGAACAAAATCAAGAATAGAAGAGAAAGGCTTTTCTTCATAATAATCTGAAAATACCTTTTTTGTAAATACTCTGGTCTTGGTCTCCCGATGCCCACTGCTGGATACCTTCACTTTTCTTCCGATTCCAATCAGGTAGTATAGTTTATTGAAACGAGAAAAAAACGTGAGTGTGTGTGCATCTGGTTAGTATAAATGTTATATATACATATATTGTACAACAGAAAAGTAGACATATGTATAGATGAGCCATTTATTTTAGTACAATAATAATATTCGGACTGTTCTACTCTCTCAGAGAGAAGTTAAGTAAGTAGTAAGGTAGGCACGGAATTAGATGACTTGGGAAATGAACAATTGGCTCAACTAGCTAGAGAAATAAGTTAAGTAGAAACGGAAAAGGTAAGAAGGTATCATCACAGACACTGAGACACGCTCAAGTAAAAAGGGAATCTGAAAGAAACGAAACCTATTGAACTTTTTCCTCTGTCTGTCCATTTCCCCAAGCTCATCGGTGGCATGGCGGTGGTATGTGATGCTAAAAAGGGAAAGTATATTACTATGCATGTGTGTACGTGTACAATAGGAAAGCGAATAATTTTCTTTTTTCTTTTAGTAGAATAACCGGAGAATGATTTGGTATAAATGGAAAACACAAGGATGAAAAAATATAAAGAAGAGGAAAATTCTTTATTAGTATGCGCTAAGTCTACTATCCGTTTGCTGTTGTGTATATACATTTTTTCCAGGTATGTACGTGCATATGTGTAGTAGTTGGAAAACAAAGTATCTCATCGAGCTACTTTTTACATAATAGACAATAATCTACAGACTACACACAAGAGAAAAGCGAGAAAGATACAATAGATGTTACACTTGTGTATGATGTGATGGTATTTCATATACAATTCATTGTATACTTACCTAGATAGGTGTATGATTATTGGTAATACTGGTGTTTTATATGGATGAGTAGAAGAAGAGGATGGATGAAAGAAAATGGAGGAGAAAAACAAAAGATGTGAAAGGCAGTCAGAGAGATGGAGAAAAAGAAGTTAGGGAAAAAGGCAAAACATAAAATACCAATTTTGTTCTTTCTTCTGTTGCTACAATGTGTTGCTTTGGCTTGGCTCTTCTCCTGTTTTTCTCCTTCCTTACCTGCATTTCATCGTCCAATTAGATACGAGATCGATAAATAAGGAGAGAGAGAGAAAACAGGAAAAAAATGGAATGAGAGCAAACACCAATCGCGCTTTCAGCTATTTACAATGCATATGGTAAACTTATTGCAGTTATATAAGTAATGGGCATATATATTTTGTAGAAGTGTCTATCTACCTACATGGCTATATATAGTATTCATTTCAATTCATGTACAAGTACATAACGTATAACCCAGTTTGTATATTTGTTAGCATATTGAGCACAATAAATGATTCTTTAAGGTTATGTTTTTTGGTAGATGAGTTCGTGCAAAGAAGAAGGAATCAGCAAGAATCAATGGAAGAAAATAAATGGATTTGTGTGTTGAGTACTTTTTCTGACTTGTATATTACTGAATTGGATTCATCCTTCTTTGGATATGCATACCACACGGCAAGACAATAAATGAAATTGTATATCATGAGCAGTTTAGGGAATGAGATGAAGTCGACTTACAATTACATTTTCCTCTGGGATATCATCAATGAGAGAGAAATACAAAAAAAGTTAACAATAAAGCTTCATCATCTAAAAAAGTTGTCATGCAATGCGATGCGATACCGAGAATTCCCAATATTTGTATTGATGACGTCACACGCACAACTGCAATGCACCTTGAACTACTGCCATAAATAAAATATGTGAATAGTATGCATTTAACTTCAGTTTGCATCACAACATACAGGTTTTCTCTGCATTTAAATTAACGAAATAAAATTTCATACACTTGTATTTATTTTACGTTTACATAATGTTAGTTTTATAATAATAATGAAGAAAAACAACACAAAAGGTTGTTCCTTTTACAAAGCGCTTTCATTTATTATCTGAATAGGTATTCTTGTTTGCTGTTTTGTTTTGTCTGATGTGTTTATATACAGGTTTTTTTTGTGTTTGTTCCTCCTGATCTGATTCAGTTCAACAAATTCGTTTTGTAAGGTTCATTGAAAAATAAAGGTGTTCCATTGTACTCATATTTATCTTATTTAAAGCTTTACAGAAAAAAACATAGGTGCTGGTTTTTTCTTCTTATTTCCTTTCTCCTCAACTTAGTTAGCAATAAGGCATCTATGTCGTCTTGTTCTCTCTGTGATGAAAAATTGTGTTGTGTGTTGATGATATTGTAATGTAATACAAAAGAAGCCTTGTTTCTCTCTCCTTTTATTCTTCACGTCTTGTCTACTAATACATATACACGAGAAACAAGATGAAAAAATACATTATTCTCATTCTTTTTTTTCTTGTATCGCATTGCATTGCATCGCACTGACTACTCAAACACCGAAGCAGAATAGCGTATCCTCATGAATGGGAAGTCGAGTAGTAAAAGTATACAAGACGAAAAAACTTTTTTGAAGCTTGAAGGAAAAAGGATCAACAGCGCGGCTAGACAAGACTTTACTTGTTCTTTTTCTCTGAAGAAAAGAAGTTGAAAAATCTGGCTTGGCTTAAAAGCTTCAATGTTGTAGCTCTCCTTCTTACTATATATGTTGCTGAATGATGTGGCTGTTGTAAAGGTGAAAAAGGTCTTTTGTGTTTCGTTCTGTCTTCTTTCTTCTTATCTTTTCGACAAGAGAGAGACAAGCAAAGGTAAAATGTGTACAAAAAAGTGTGGGCGATGATGATGATGACGAAGATGGTAAAGCAAGCAGAGAAATAGTGTTAAAGTAATAGTGGTAATAATAATAGAACGTGTTTTTCCATCTATCTAGATAGTGGCACACACAGAGAAGACAGGCACACCTTGAAAAAAAAGTCTGATGGAGCAACATATGTAGTCGACAGCCTCCTGTCCTCCTTTACTGATCCTCTTGATACCTGGCTTGGCATATTACACGCTCATCTTCAACCAAGTAGTCAGAGTATTACTATTGGAGCAATATTAAAGGAAAAACCAGGTGAAGGAACACCACCGAGGGGAAAAGAAGGAGGAAACGGAAAGAGTGCCAAAAAATTACAGCACAGACCAAAAGAGTAAGTTTAGCTGTAAGAGAAAAGAAACAAGTAACAAGAAAACTCTCTTGTGAGTCTTCCGAATTTACACATAGTCAAGAGTAAAGACTCTTTAGTCTGCTTCTCACTGTGTTTTGTCTGCTGTTGCTTTTTTCCAAGAGAGAGAGAGAGAGAGAGAGACGATGTGTAGCAGAAAAAGAGGAGAGAAGAAAAACAAAAGAACTCGTCAGCTCATGAAACTCCCCAGAGACTTTGGCATTAATTGGATGAAGTAGAAAACTAATACAACAGGCAACTTACATTGTCACACCTGTGACCGGATTTACTCTCCCTTCAACGCTGAAAACTCTTCTCTCTCCCTCTCTCCCATCGAAAATACCAGATCTAAATACACATTAGACATTTTACTGTGTACTCTTATGACTATACAAACATTTTTTTGAATAACATCTCCACTGTAGCCTGAAAACTTACTTAAGTTTTGTTCCACCTTCCACATATATGACTATCTGATGTAGTATTTTTAGTAGCTGTTGCATTTTATAAGTTTGTACATTCACGTTTATTCTATCTCTCTGATAATAAGATCAAGTTAACTTTGTTTTTCATCTCGATCTTCCTCCCTCTCTCCATGTATCTTTTTCGATAGAAAATTCTCACTTTCCAATGCTTCCTCCCACTGCAAAAAAGTCCAGAGGAGAGGGCACGCACTTGTAATCCATTACACTTTCTAGACACATTGAACGCATATATATAATAAATACTTATGTATTTTGTTGCCTTACTCTCTCGTGTCAGTAGGGAGTAGACAGAGAAATGAAAAGAAGATAAATACACACAAGTTGTGTGTTTTAGTATTTTTCTATACACCTATTTCGCCATACGGTGACTTATCATCGTCATTTTCATTCTTATGTATCCCTATAAAAAACGAATGTACATTGATTCACAATGCTCTCATGTTCATATAAACAACGCAACGGTGATGATGACGGTTGCCAGCCTAAGCAACAATCTCTAATAAGCTATACATAACTTCGCAGTTCGCATCAACCTTTCCCCTTCTTGTTCTTCTCTTGTTTCTTTTCCTCTCATATCCCAGTAGAGTGGCGGCGGTGGTGGCTTGACTCGACTCGACTTTGGCTATATTACACTTGTGCCAATAAGCACTAATTGCACTTCGCACCATGACAGCTTCATACATGCATGCATGCCAACACATTCCATTCCTGTTTTCCTCCCATGCAAATGTACCTACTTATCTCTATACAATAATTATAAGGTATTCTCATATACAGATGGACGAAATGAAATACCTGAATTTAACATGCTTACAGCCAAACCAGCAAGGTATAGTGTTTCCTTTTTTTGCTGGTTACACAACAACTGGCACTCTGATACATTAAAATAGTTTTTACGATTATTTTTTCCTTTCTGTTTACGTATAACCTGGTATACACTTACACCATCATCTTAATGTAATACCATATTTCCTGTCTGTGTCTTTACTTCACTGACTATTTTGCAGTTCATTACATTTGTGTGCAAACTCAAACTCATGGCATTAATGCCTTTAGAACACCGAAAACGAGGGCCGACACATGCATTATGTATTAAAAACGCCACACATGCGTACACTGCTATTTGTATAATAAAAAGAGAAGAAAAGGTGATTTTAGTGGTGGTGGCAGTGGGATGAGTTGATCACAGAGTGAAAAATAAGGACTAATGGCTACGTTTTAGGTAAAGTATTACTATTTATACTATACCACCAACTTTTCGTAAAGCAGCTAAAAGTAAGTATGCAAGTAGAGAGGAGTCAGTACATTATGGTGGCGATGGTGGTGGTGGCATTCATGGTATTTATTCGGTCGGTGGATTGCAAAAGGTAAAATCATTCGTCGTCATTCTCTTTTTCACCATTTTCTGTTGTTTTGTCTACTCTCTCTCTCTGTTTTTTAACGTGTTTGTGTACTCTGCTCTTCACATTAGCATCCAAAGCATCATTTCTCTTTTACCCACCACCATCACATCACCTAAGAGCATACTGTTGCTACTATAATACTTGCTTCTATTTGAAGGTTTGTGAGGTTGGTTGGTGGTGGTGAACGCTGAGCACGAGCCAAATTGGACCGTATGGATGGATGGATGACTGGATGAAAATGGAGGCTTTTATGTATTCAGTTTCAATTAAAGCAGTGGAGTTTCAGTCCACCTTGTTTATCCTACACTTTTTTTATTGTTTGTTTTCTACCTACAACGCCCACTTTCATTCCAAAAAGCTTGTAGAAAAAATAGCGTCGCATCAAGCAACCGCGAATAAAGGTAAGGAGAATTGAGTATAAGGTAAAAAGAGCTCAGGAGCGAGTATTACATTATTATTGGTGCGAAAGGCGAAGTGGGAATGTATTCATTTTGCTAATTACTAAGCCGAGAAAACTAAGAGGGGAAAAAGTTTGGAGCTCTGTGTGTGAGCGACTGTGACTGAATTTAATCTCAATACATTCTACTTATTCATGTCCCTCATCATCTGTATCACCATCATCGAATCGAGTCAAACCAATTCGTCCAAGCAATTGTTCTACACATCCAGAGATACAGATCAATAAAGTCGACCCATGCCCCCCACTCCACCACCACCATCACACATGTATGCACTCTCACAAAAGCTAACTAACTGCTTGTGCTAATCTTCTCAGTTCAATCTAAGCGATAACTACGCATCATTTGTAACAAAAAGGAGGAAATAAAAGTGACCAGAAGGTAGAAAATGGGGATTGGAAGGTAGATTGCACTCACAACACTAGGTTTTCAGAATAGTACATACTAGTCCTGTTTTCTGCATGGCTTTACGACAACAAAAAAGGAACGATAAGACGATAATGATGTGAAATGTGTGTGCATGTGTCCATGTATAGATGTAAATCTTTCGGTTTTGTGTAGGAGGATGCTCTAACAAAAAGAACGAGAAATAGTACTGAAGTAGATAGGACAAACCTTTGCTTGTGTATGTGGTGGTATTATCTAAACACAGACACACATGTTGAGAGAGAGAAAAAGTTATCTTTTTGTTAATGAGATTCATGGCTTTTAGAAGCTGACCTGGATTTTCGCTTTGGCTAATTCACTCGAAATGAGAAAAAACTCTGACAATCCTTTTGTGAGTGTGCAGATGGTCCGGAAGATCTCATTTAGATACTCCAAGGAGCATGCATAAGGTACATTAATAAACGGTAAATTGCATTTTCCCTCACGGTTAATAGTGGACGATTTCTTTACAAAAATCTGTGCTTAAATTAATAACATGAATCAAAATATAAATTAGAAATGTACTTTAGTTCTCTTCGAGTACATAATATATATGATACAGATGCAGTAGTAAACATCATGCATTCAAAATTAAGTACAGTATAGAAGTCAAGTACTGCAAATATTTAGGTTTTAATAGAAAGTTATATCACCAGGTACAATGTTATGTTCAGATTACTATCAAAGGTTTCCCTTCTACTTTGAAATAAATCAATATAGATTCCTAAAGTCTTCCCCAGTTTCATTCATGAGTCATTTTTCTTTACAATAGGTCATTTAAGGGTAAAGCTGGATTTAAACTTATGAGATGAGTCATAATAAGGAAAAGTTTTGCTACAAAACTAAACAACCCGAAGAAAGCAGGAAAACCGAGGTGCATTGAATCACGATATTTTCAATATAAGCTGTTTTGGCGATCACAAATCTGTAACGTCCTTGTACAAAAATGTATATGATGATATCTTGTGATGAGACACTTATTTTGCCCACGATGAATATTACTTTGCAGACATATGCGGCTGCATGGTGATGCTGAACAACCGTGACCGATCTTTGTGCCTTTCAATTCTTTCATTCTTTCCTCAATGTTCCAAGTTACGTCTATTCAAGTTATTTCACAGTTAAAATCATCGCATATATGTATATACTTTATATTTGAGCATTCATATGAATTATAGAAAATTCTGTACTTTTTAGAGTTTCCTCATGCATACCACCAACAATTCAGCATAATGTAATGTCACCGTCACCACCTCCCACTTCTACCTCATGTCAATTCATTCTTGTACACGTGTCTCCGGTGTGCGGTGGTATATTTTGTCAAGAACCCATACCTCCCAATAATGATATACGTAATAATAATACGTTATGCTTGTGTACTTGCTCCTGCTTCGCTTCGGTTTAATAATAAGGTATAGGTATATTCTTTCAATGATGACAAGGAAAGATTTTTCTGATGAACAAAAACCTCAACTTTTGCACATTTAACAAAAGTACGCTCGTTACGTTTTACCTTCTCTACTTTTTCTCCCCTTCTTCCTCGTCATCATCAGCATCAACGTCAGTTTCCTTTTTATGTCTTACTACCTTGCTCGCTTGTTCACAAACTTGGCTGAATTCGCTTCTAAACACGACGGTAAAGTAAAAATACCGTCAGGAGAATCAAAAGGAAAACTCTAAGCACTGTGTAGTGTATTCCATCATCAACCAAAAAGGAAACTAACAACAAGACATCAAGGGAAACAAACCTGTCCGTGTAACAAACTATTTAGCTTTATGATATTTATTAAAGTTGAAACTATAACAAATCTTTTTTGCATGAGATTATTTTCAAGAGATATCAGTGTTTTTAAACAATGTAAAATTACAAAAGAGCACAACAATGGCGTGTGGTGTAAATATCTTGGGATCTATAACATCATATTATACAATCCCCAGATGAAAAAGGTGTTTAATTCTTTGGCTTACTTGAGCTTTTGGTGTGGTGTATGCATACATGCTTGTTTAGATTAGGATATCATCACAGCGACATCAAGGTATTTAGGCAACTAAAGACTTTTAAACTTTCGGGACAAGTTACTGCCAACAGATAAGTATACATCAGTATACTAAGTAGTACTCCAGAGAAAAAAGATGATGTTGATGAATATCATCAATCTGCCGTATGAAAAAGTTTCAAAAACTTTTAAAAGGCAGAATGAAAAAGGTGTATTGTTGATGCTCCAGTAGAAAGAACAACAACGGAAAACCTCAGCTTTGATGGCAAAAACACCACCACGCTTACTCATCAACAGAAAACTGTGATGTAATTTAGATGGAAGATGTTTCATTATCCTTTGTCAAATTATTAAAGGTATTCATCGAATATACCAGAACACAGGCGTGTAAAAAGTTTTATTTTTTGCATCAAGGGAGTTCGTTCATCACTCATGACTCTTAATACTAGCGTCACTAGAAATAGTAGAAATCATCGTGTTTTCGTCGTGTGGTAAAATAAACGGGAAAAGTTTCCACATGTTTTTGTGATTTGTCGTGTTATTTTTGAAGCTTTTTTATATTCCCCATACCTCTTTTGTAACTGGACAAGAAGTGTTCGTCGAAATTCAAAACAAGACGAAAGGGAGTTTAGCATGATGATGCATGTTATTCAATCCAAACAAGTATGCAAACATATTTAAGTTATAGTAGATTCATATCTACCTAAAAATTAGTATTAGTAACTTACATATGTTAAAATTGTGGGGAAAACAGAAAATACGTTTATAAAAAAATACAGGTATACCATTCTCAGTACCTATTGATGCTTAGCAGTATTAAAGTTTTCAAAGGAAAATTCATACCAACCGTTTTTGCTATCGGTATGTATACAGTATATGAAAAATTGAATATTTTAAAAGAACTTGAAAGTAAATTTTATAGCTTACATTACTGTATCAATGAACATAACGCAGATTTAGGTAAAGTAGGATTCACTCTTATTAATTTTGCAATGAATTAAGTAATAAGACGACCGAATGAGTTGTTAGAAGGTAAACTGGTAATAATGCATAGTTAAGAGCACGTTAAGAAAACCTCAGGTTGGGGTTCTCCAACTACTTCCTTTTATATACATACCTACCAACATGCACTCATTGAGTAGATATTTCTATCGGTTTTCTTGCTTTATACTCTTTCGCTTTGAATAAAGTTTAGGGAATATGTTTTTGTGCTAAATCTATGAAGTCGAGTCGCTTTTTACTTACTTTTCTTCTTCTTCACTTCCATTCTCCCATTCATTTTCTCCACTTTGGTACTTCTTTCCTCTAAATAGTTTACCCACCCCAGATAATATATTGCCCGTGTATGAGGTCAAATCTTGTAAAATGAAAGTTAAGTGTATGCAAAAGGTTGAGGTGAAGTTAAGTAACGATGCGATGGTTGGTGTATATGTGTGTGTGGTAGAATGATGATGGTGGTGATGACGGTGAATGAGTAAGTGAGTGTATGTGGATGATGGCAAAGTAGTAAAAGTACATTTTAGTGAATGATACACAGCACATTCATTTGGAGTAGCTCCGCTTCTCTCTCCTTTTTTTGCTGAGCATCAGGCCAAGCCATACAGGAAAAGACCACAAAAGTTATAAGGATCCCATTTTCTTACAATAAAATGTGAAGAAAACTCAGTTCTTAACTCACCATTCATTTTATACTTCATACACCTTTCTCTCTCTCATACAACTTAAGACGAGAGAGGGAAAGTCGGTGTGTGATGGAAATGCGAACTCAGCAGCACACAATGGATTTTGCATTGCATCGTAATTTATTGAGCCCATTAGCAACCTTGTTGGAAAATCCTTTATCTACCTTTTCCCTCTTCTTCCTCTTCGTGGCCTTTCTGCTGTTGAGATGCTAATGCTGTTGTTGTGCCTTTTTTCTGACTTAGTTGACTAGGGAGAGAGTTTGGCCTGGGATAGCCTATACACAAAATGTAGTATTATTTTCTCCTGGAAAGATTGCTGGATTTTCTTAGTCTTTTCTTGATGGTGGCTCTTTGGCTTTTAAGTACTTTTCTACCTTTCCGGCTTTATAATGCACAATAGTAATAATATATATGCTCTCTCACGTGAAGAAATAAATGTAGATATCGTATGGTCTATGTTACTTCAGCAGCACCACAAACAGAAAATATTACTTAAACTTTTATATGGGAATATGTACATTTTTTACCTTCAAAACTTTATTTCCTTATTTCTTTTGACCACCTTTTTCTCCTATTCCCTCTTACTTTCACAGACATTTCCTTCTTATTTCTCTGAGAGTTTCGTTTATTCTCATTCCTATTTAATATGAATATATGTACAATCCCGAACAATAAAAAAATGTATAGGAATGTATCTCCATCTTCTCTAACAACACACTACTTAAAGATGCAGTATTCCAGAGAAATAGCAGATACCGAAAAAGCAGTTACTTTAAAAAGTTACCTGGAAAAGATAAAGCACAGGATGGCCGTAAAACAGTCTTCCGCTGTTCCTTATGATCATCAACTTGCCCCACTAGTCGCTATATACTCTCTCCTGATCTGGCTCTAGTTTTTTGGGCTTGTTGGCTGGTTCCCATGCATGGATGGGCATACTACATAGTTCACTGCCATGTCATGCCACACTAGACTAGACAAAAATGGCCGCCTCTGCTTTTGCCTTGCCTCTGTTTGATAGTTTATTGCATGAGAAATCAAGTTTATAATGCATCCCATCATCATACTTCGCCAACTTACGAATGTACGAGAGGGAGTCGGTTTGATGATGATGCCATTTCCTTCTCTGTTTTGACCGGTCAACAAAAAAAGCCAAAATAAAAAATTCTTTACATACCTTTCCCCATCCACCGTTTACTTCCTGCTTACTCTTTTTTTACAACTTCTTCTCCTTCCTCCCTTTTTACTATTGTCAATGACGCAACGATACAACTTTTCAGGAAAGCAGATGGATAAAAGCCTGGAGAAGGTGAGCTATAAGCAGCAGCAGGAAGATGTAAAGTGGAGGAGGAGTAGACTAAAGCGGACCAAGTTTTTTTCATATGCTCGGCACTATCACTACTTATTTTAGACGTAAAAAAGTTTCTTTGTCGTGTCTGACTTTTGACTTTTTATTTTTTGGCAGAAGAAACTGGTAAGCAACAAATAAGCTCGTCATTCATAGCTTTTTTCCCTAGTTTTACATGATCATATAAAATACCCGGGAAGTGGTCAGATAGTTAAAGAGAAGAACATAACCTTACGTGCACCGTGCGCGTACCTGATCTGCTAATAGTATGTAATGTTAGAGTACTTGAAGGAAAAACAACCTTTCTTTAAAATATATAACCTTACTCACTGACTATTGTATGGATTGATATCATTATTATGATAGCCTTTTTCTCCTTTATATTTCATCTTCATTCAGAAGTAGACTTTTTATGCCATTTTCCTGTGAACTGCAATAAAAAACGTTTTATGAACACGAGGATCAAAACCATTTCCCTTTTATCGGTATTTTTTCCCCCATTCCGTTGGCTAGATCATCATAAACAACATTGTTGGAATGAAAATGTTACTTCATATATTTTTGCATTTTCCCATTCAGGAATATTATTTGCTTGACTTGGTATTATTTATGGAAATCTTAATTCCAGACTAAAACATTTAAAAATCTTTAAATGCAGTCTTTTAATGGGAATTACATGACATATATTTCGTTTTGAAACGGGTAGTTTCGTTTACCATGTTTAAAAAGGTTATTCGATGACTCATACCAAAGAGAAAATTATTGAATTATGGGAAGGTAGCTCAAAGACACTTCAATAACTTGTGTAACCATTTTACGTTATCAAAGGATCATTATCAAGAAATAGATCTTGAATACTGTGTGGTAAAACACAGGTTCGGCAATCATGTCCTTGTAACCTAACCAAACAACACGACGAGCGGAAAGGGAAATGAAGCTCACACGCTGTGAAGAAATATCTACTGACACAAAATCTGTATGCGCTCAAATACATGTGTGTACATCTAATATCATCACTACAGATTTCTATATTGCTTACTAATGAGCATACTGGAACTTTACATCTCTCGTTTATATACGGCCATGGCCATACCATGCAGAAAACCACACAATAATCTTCTGAGAGAGATTATACTTGAGGAAGAAGAAGGATATGGATATGACTAGTGCAACAAATAACAACCATTTCGCCTTCTAGTTATAATACTATATTATAATTATATTTTCGAATGACACTTTGAGGTTAAGAAAACCCCATGCTAAACCCGAAAATACTAAACCCTCATGCTAAACCCTCATACTAAACCCAAAAAAGCTATACCTTCATGCTAAACCCGTACTAAACACATACTAAACCCTCATGCTAAACCCTCATACAAAACCCGAAAATGCTATACATTCGTGCTAAATCCGTAATAAACACATACTAAACTCTCAAGCTAAACCCTCATACAAAACCCGAAAATGCTATACCTTCATGCTGAATCCGTACTAAACCCATACTAAACCCTCAGGCTAAATCCAATACTAAACTCGAAAATGCTAAACCCATACTAAACCCTCAGGCTAAACCCTCATGCTAAACCAATACTAAATCCTCATGCTAAACCAATACTTAATCCTCATGCTAAACCAATACTAAACCGTCATGCTAAACCAATACTAAACCCTCATGCTAAACCAATACTAAACCGTCATCCTAAACCAATACTAAACCCTCATCCTAAACCAATACTAAACCCTCATGCTAAACCAATACTAAACCCTCATGCTAAATCAATACTAAACCCTCATGCTAAACCAATACTTAATCCTCATACTAAACCAATACTAAACCCTCATGCTAAACCAATACTAAACCCTCATGCTAAACCAATACTAAACCCTCATGCTAAACCAATACTAAATCCTCATGATAAATCCAATACTAAACTCGAAAATGCTAAACCCGTACTAAACCCTCAGGCTAAACCCTCATGCTAACCCAATACTAAATCCTCATGATAAACCAATACTAAACCCTCAGGCTAAACCCTCATGCTAAACGAATACTAAATCCTCATGATAAACCAATACTAAACCCTCAGGCTAAACCCTCATGCTAAACCAATACTAAATCCTCATGCTAAACCAATACTAAACCCTCATGCTAACCCAATACTTAATCCTCATGCTAAACCAATACTAAACCCTCATCCTAAACCAATACTAAATCCTCATGCTAACCCAATGCTAAACCCTCATGCTAAACCAATACTAAACCCTCATACTAAACCCTTACCTCCACTACACTCCATGCCAAACTGCAAACACCAACACCACTACACTTCATACCAAACTGCAAACACCACTACACTCCATGCTAAGCCCCTGGCTACACTCCATGCTAAGCCCCTGGCTACACTCCATGCTAAGCCCCTGGCTACACTCCATGCTAAGCCCCTGGCTACACTCCATGCTAAGCCCCTGGCTACA
>JAQFXM010000314.1:0-56017 GCA_034693345.1 Entomobrya multifasciata
GCCATAACCGTTTTCAGAAACGCCATTTTTTTCTTGTAATTTTAAATGTTTTTTTAAAACAAAGTTACACTTTTCACACTTTCGTAAATATGAACGAGCTAATCATTTACACGCTTAATTAATTATATTTTACTCTCTAAAAAGGCCAGTTAATTACGAGATTACTGATAAACGAGTATCATGATGCCCCTACCTGTTGCATAGTCACCTATTATAATGGGCTGGGAGTTGACCATGTTTGTAGTGTTCAGTTTCGCTTCAACGTCATGGCTGTGCATATTGACGTCTTCTTGTTCATCCACATCCATTTGCTCCTCACTTTCTCCATTGTCTTCCGGAGGCTCGATAGCTGGTAAAAGCCCTCCTCCTTGGGCGTAAGGGTAGGGTACTTCCTGTGTCCTTTCCTCGTAAAGAGGATTCTCAAAGCTATTGTTCGTGGAGTCCACATCTGTGCCACAAGCTTGTCTATTAGCTCTAGTACATTTGTATGCATATACAGTGGTCACTGTAGTGGCGCTTGGTGGTTCCATCTCGCCCCCATCTTGAAACATGTTACTTGTGGGTGGCGATGGTAGATGAAGTGAGGCAGCAGTATTTGTCAATGGAATATCCCCTGACACGTTATAAGGAAGTTGTGACCTTGCAAAAGGGTTATTTTTTCCTCGGGGCGTTATTGGGGTCTGGTGCCAGCCAACGTGTTTGTCTAAATTTGCGTTTTCTCTATTTTGCGCAGATCGGTCATGTATTTTTTCAAAACTATCGGGATCATATTCTTCATTTTGAAGTATGGAAATGGGAGTTATGGGCGCTATATAGTTGTTTGACTGGGAATGAATTGTGTTGAGGGATGGGTGATGTTCAGTGCCACGAGAGGATAGTCTTTGTGGTGTCTCTGTTGAAGGATTACTGTTTTGATGAACAATACGCTCGTGATTGAAGACAAGGGAGTCACGAAGTAGTTCAAATTGTTGAACGTCTGCAAATGGAACACCTCTTTCGGTTGATTCCAAGAGAAGCTCTAGACTTGTCTTTTCCCCAATTGGTTGTGATCGCTGTTGGGATGTGTTGTCTTTTCCATTAGGTGTTCCAGTTTGACTTGGCGGTCCCATGTTTTTTACTCTTTATTTTTTTCAATGAAAATTTGAAACTTTAGAATTTTCAAGTGGTTTATCTGTCAATTTTTTTGCATGATTATTTTACATTGCTAAATTGCGGGGGTGGTGAATAAATGTTCAAAGTTATGCTTGAAGACTGTGAAAAACGGCAAAATTATCCATGACATTCAAAGGTAGGCGAAGTTGAAACAGTCATTACGTTTCTTGCTTTATTCAACAGATATCACACAAGTACAAGTACAATGAGCCCATACCAATAAGTATAAAAATATTTTTTGTGTAAATTGCATTCATTTGGAATCTGAATCTCCTTCAGATACCCCCCGGTAGCGTTTATAAGGTGGGATAACAGTGGTGGTAGGAACTGCTGGAAGATTGAGTAAAGGTCCTATTCTAAAATTAGCTAAAGCATTAAATGCCCCAACTGCCAGAGCTGGCCCTGCTTTAAACGACTGCTTAATAACACCCCCAATCCCTTCTTGAGCCAAAACAGGCACGGTTGATTCAACAAGTTGCGCAAGCCATGGATTTCGATTCCCTTCTCTTTGGAATAGATATGATAGGAAATGCTTTGATGTTGTTGTGACAGGGACAGGTACATCAGTAGCAGCAGCACTAGCATCAATTACAGCGTCTTCTGGTACAGGTACAGCATCTACAACAACTTCTGCTTCATCTTGAGGCATTGGAAGAGCTTTAACAACTGATACAATAGATAATGTGATAAAGGAGACGAGGAGCAGGTAGCAAAATAAATTTCTTTGGGTTTTTACGCGTCTGGTGGACATGGTCTCAGTTTTTTAATTCACGGCGAGCTTGTCACATTCACTTATTCAGTATTATTGCGTGAAGATATAAAAAGTAACTCGGTGATTAAAAATAAAATATAGTCTTTATGAATATCAGTCAGTATTATTTTGTGACAAGTGCAGTCAGGAATAGAAGTGAGGAGGAATATATGAAAACAATGAAACTACTACGAGAACAATGAAAGGTTGTTAAAAAACGAACGCCGCGTACTTCATGATCTCTAAATACAAATTGGTATGCATGAATAAACGAATAAAAAATATGGCAGCTTTCACCTATTTTTACATCACAAGAATAATAAATAAAAAGTGCATATAATGAACTTAATATGTAATAATATTTAATAAAAAATACATATAATTGGCTTATTATCCTGGTGTCTATCATCACGTTTGCAATAAAAAATGTATAACAATGAAAAAAAGTAATCAATAATTCATTGGAAATCAATTACCTTGTGTCGCTTTTGGAGAAATGCGGATGGGAAGTCTACTACGCTGCTAAATAAGCTGGAGTTTCAATATCAACTTTGGGTGGAAGTGGAATGGGCTGATGATCTGATCTGATTGATGATGAAGGTGGTTGGTTTACTGCATACATCATAGAATTAATTATGGATCTCTTTAATTTAAGATTACTTAATGTGTGTGTTTTACCAGTAGAATAATAATATAGTATTAGGCAATAAATAATAGGTAATTTGATAGCATGTTGTGAGTCCTATTATGTAAACTATACCTGTTCAAATGAAACTTAAACGCTGGTGTCCGAGATTTGTAATAATAAAAAATGATGAATGAAATAGATGAAAATGTAAAATGTAAGTGGAAAAAAATAAAGTATTATATAGCGTCACTTTTCACATGAAATCAGATAATGAAATGAATTACGAACAAATTTAATTCAAACCTCATAAAAATTTCAAAATGCATTTTAATCATATTTTTTAGATTGCCAAAGTTTTTACTAGAAAAATCTATAATTATGACCTTGAAATCAAAATTTGAAGAAAACATCTAGTTTATATGCACTTGTGTTGTTGCAAGATGTGACATCAGGCATCATCATGACCTAACTCCACGTGTGCATAATTATATGTTGTTTACAAGTAAAGTGGTCAGTGAGTAGCGATAGGTAAGTAGTAAGTACCACCATAAATTGACCATTCATTCATGAAGCAAAGACTCAAAACCAGTTTGTCGTCATAAAAAAGTCACTTATACTCGGCTTGGCATGAATTCCTGTTCTCTAAATCAAGTCCACGTAACAATTCATCAGACAGCACTCAACAAAGCCATTGTTAACGATTTGGTGCTGAGGGAGGTGTATTATCGGTAGGTATTTGCTGGATGATTAAAGCTTAAGTAATTCAATTTTTTTTTGGCAGTGCTACCCAACAAGGCGAATATTCACCTCTCGACAAGCTTTTGTCTCAAATTGCTAAAAAATGACAACATCTCTACAAATTTCATCTTGTATAATTACTTTACATACGTAGAAATGAAATGTTTTTTTATGTAGCACGAAATGGTCACATAGTTGTTTGAGACAATGGATTTTAGCAATTTGTAATCCAAACTCCCAAGTGATCCGACTATGGCTTTTTTTACTGTCAATGTAAATTGGGCAGCTAAAATAGCAACTTGACTTTGGTCATTGTTCGTCGAGAAGTATTTCAAATTGAATTTGTATTTCTTTTGTTATAATAAGGAGACTATTTTTTTCAAGATGAAGCACAATTTTAAACTTAAAATTAGTGGTTTAGTACTAGTCCTAATATTGTTCATTGTTAGCATTGAAGCCTCGTTGTACTTTGAGGAATTAGCAAATCTTACCCCATCACAACGACAGACACTGTCCCGTTTCCGTTCTCAAGTGGAGGATTTATTGCCTCATGATTACATGAAAGAAGATTTATATTTAATGAGGTTTTTAAAGTCAAAGAACTTTCGGCTGCAAGATTCCATTTTAGCAATTAAAGAAGCCATGCGATGGAGAGAACTTAATGACATGGACAACATTGACAACGAGGATTTTTCAGATTTGGAGCAAGACTTTCCCTTGTATTTTGATGGAGTTGATAAGCAGGGAAGAGTTGTGATGGAAAGCCATTTTGGAGAGTGGCCGGTGAGATCTGCTGTTGTGGCTGGGAAACTACAGCGATTGAATAGATATGGGGTAAAGGCAATTGAAGACGCGACAAGGAAAGTTAGAGATTTACAGGCTTCCGGGAAAAATGTGACGCAGTGGGTGATGCTGTTGAATATGGATGGGTTTAATGTGATACAGAATGCTTGTCCATCGTGTAAGTTTAAAAAAGGGGATATTCATAATCATAAATTATTAAAATTAGCTATGAAAAGGGAAAATTTAAGTGTAGAATTCTGTTTTATAGGTTTGCCCTACTATTTAAACTTTGTGAGCTCGTATGAAAAATATTATCCTTTTAGTGTTGGACACATGGTTTACGTGAATAGTAAGTTTGATTGACTGACATAAAAACTGATTTAATTCAATACCTTCAAGTAATTAATGAAAATGGTTGATTTCTTTTAGCTCCGGAAGCTTTCGAAATCGTGATGAACTTGGTAAGGCCACTAATGAATGCACAGACGAGAAAAGTGATGAAAATATTTGGAGTAGATGAGGGCAGGTGGAAGCCATACATTGACAAGCATTTTTCGCCTGAACAAATTTCTGAGTGGTTTGGGGGATATAAAATTAGGAAATCTCGTTTTTAATTTTGTTAGGTAGTTTATTTATTTATTTTTGGTAAGAAATTTGGAGTGTAGAAATATAGTTTATCTGAAGTTTTTAGGCTGATGAAGCAAACCAAAATTGATTTGTTCACCCGAACGCCAATACCAGAATACCGCACTAATAGTGGAATAAATGGTTCAGCAGATCCTCCGCGGAGTATAGTGGGTGATAAATGAAAATAGAAAGCACAAAAGTTTGAAGTTTGTGTAAAATATTGCATCTTTAATTTTTAATAACTTTCGATTCGAAATTCACATTTTGGTGTATATTAGCAAACTATCGACATTTAATTAGTAGCAAAACTTTGAATTATTTAAAAATCATCAATATTTCGACTGCGCGGATAAATGCTTTGGTGAAGTTTTTTAAGTATTATTAAGAGAGAGAGATTAAAATAAAACGGAAATAAAATATTTACTCGTTTTCATTTTCATCCAAAACGAGCGGCGTTTCATTTTTCTTCCATCGTTCGCACCGGGGACAACTTTTTTCATAGCTCATACAAGTGTTGTGGTATACTGCACCGCATTCATTGCACTAAAAAATGGGTAAAATTATATAGCCAAAAGATAATAGTTAGAACTGGAGCACTTAAAAAATCAATCAATACACAAATTGATGCATTCAAATTTTAATTTTCAAAATCATATTTGATAGAAAAAAATGTTAGAATACCTTAAAGATTTTCTCCAGCTCAAAAGGAAAAATGACTTGGGGTGATCTGCAACATTCACAAATGAAACCTTTCTCACGGCAAATTGTACACGAAAGAATGTGACCACTTCCAGTTGACACTAATTTTGTAAGTAGATTAATTAAGCTTCTGCTCGGAATGCCAAGTAAATCCTACACAAGTCAAAAATATTTTATAAATTTCAAATTGAAAACCAGTTTTATGAAACGACAAAGCACTATTTAAAAACTTACGGAAAGCGAGTACATATGAATTGAATCCAATAAATGCTCTTTCCCAGCCACTCCAGCCTCCTTCTTTAACTCTTCAAGAGCCTTAGTATTTTTGCAAGTTTTCAGGTACATTCCAATATAAAATAGTTTCGATCTAAGAGACTTGACCAGTTTACATTCATCAATTTCCCTGTACAAAATTGGGTTAATCTCTTGCATATCAAATACAGGCTCATCCTTCAAATCCTCCAAAAAATCATAGGCCTGCTTACAAACCGGATACAATCCAAAATCCCAATTGAGCAAAATTCTTGCAGGGATTACTTTCTCCTGGTTCACATGACACGTGGAACAGTACAAAGCTCCCGTAAAATTGCACAGGTATGCAGCTCCATATATCATGCCAATTGAAGTGGAACAAGTCTTACAAGCGTAATTTTGACTATCAAGACCCGTCTCATTTGCTAAAACTTTGGTGTATTTACTAATCCTCGGCATAAGTTCCATGATAAGCTCTTTCACTGTTCGGGGCGCAGTAATTAGTTCAACTCCTTCATCAGCAGAATGTCGCGGTTTACTCTGTTTAAAAATACAAATTTAAAAAATATCAATTTGATTGTAAATTAATCAGCTATAAATAGCAAGTTGGGTTTTTTGCGTATAATCTTGAAAACGTACCACACGAACATTGGAAGATTGGCTACGAACGGAAACTGATGTGGCATTTGAACATCCGCTCGTGGACTCCTTGCGACTACGACTGCTGCCTTGTTGACCATTGTCACTGTCTTCATGAGAGCTTAAAACTATGTCACTGGTGTTGGTGGTAGCAGCACTATTATTATAGTCGTCCTCTTGCAAAATTTGCGTTGGATTTTCAAGTTTACTCCTCTCCTGATATTTTAAAAGTACGTCAGTATAGCTCCTTTCATTTGTAGGGGACTCCATTTCAATGGAGGACACTGAAAGATCCATGTGGGCAGGTGGAACCTCTGTTGGAGATGAACACATTTTGTCTGGGTCTGGAGGAGAATTTATTTGAAGCAAAGTTCCTCCTCTTGATAAGGCGATCACTTGAGGTTCTTCGTCTACCTCATTTTCTACTACTGGCTGAGCAGATTTATTTTTTCCACCGCCGCCATCACTGCTAATTTCTGATATGGATGAAAGCGGAGGAGGAGTATTTATCACAGATTGATTGGTCTTCTTGGGGCTACTTGGAGATTCCACGTTGATTGATGGAGGTTCCTCTGCAGGCTTGGATTTGTCTGCGGGGGGATTGGAACCTGATGATGGTGTTGCAACTGCGTGTAAGTCTGGTGACGATAATTGAGGAGAAAGTTGGGTGGAGCTTTCCGACTTTCTGGTTTTCATGGGGGGCTTTTTCCGGGGCGATGAAGATGATGATGTGGAGGCTTTGGGAGGTGGTAACGGAAACTGAGTTGAGGACGAGGATGAGAACTGTCCTTTTGGAGTGGGTGCTTGAGGAGATGGCGATGGTCGTGGGGATGAACTAAGGATAATTCTGAGAGCATCATCCTCACTCAGCAGTGGAGGTGGTTGTCTTCGAAGGACACTGTCCAACTCTGAGTAAAATCTTGGAGGAGTGCCACCACCAGCTATGGAATTATTGTGTCTTTGTTGAAGTTTTGGAATAGCTTGGAACTCTTTGGATTCTATATTTTTGGCGACATCTACACCCTGTTGGACACTTTCATTTTCATCCACCCACAATCCCACTAAACTTAGTGGACCACTGTTCCAGTGATTGAGAAAGCTGTTGTTAATAACAAGTCTAAAGTCAAGTAGCTCGATGCCCATGAGATAGTTTTTTAAAATGTCGCATTTCTCCGTGTCTCGAAGAAAGGACGAGGATCTGTAAAATGCTTTAAGGCATCTGCGGTTGGACTTTAAAGTCATGTTATCCAAAAAGCTCTGGAGAAGACCTTCATTTAGGGCAATTCTCAACCAAGCTCTACACCTGCCCACATCCGTGTGAATTAAGTGAAGAGAGTTAATTTGATCGATAATGTCGCGGTGAAGAAAGACTAGAACAAACTCCCAAAATGAGGGATTAGGCACAGCAGGAGAGGAATCACTGCGTCCCGGATTGCTGGATGCGAAGGACGACGTGGGTGAAAATGAATTGAGAAGGGAGGCGAAAGGGGATGTCGCCTTGAGAAAGGAGTTACTCAACCCATGAATAAAGACAGCTTCAAGTACCCACAAAAATGAATTTGTGGCTTCATCATTGACAAGGCTGTTGGACCGTTCGGAAGTGCACTTGAGCTGGAGTTCTTTGACACAGTCGTTAACTCGATCGAGAAGACTTTTCTTTAAAGCGGAGTCCATTGCCTCTGTTTTGTCAACTGCTTTGCGTAACAGAGCTGACGACATTTTTGTGTGATTAGTTTGGAGTAATTAAGGAATCTTTAAAGTAAGTAAAATTAATAAAATCACAACTCCGTTTTTTCTTTGTGTTGCACCGTCTCTCATTTTTGACGACGGTGGCTTTTTAGTGTTTAATTATTCATTAAATGGACCATTTTTTATGGAGTTAATTTTTTAATTTATTAACGTTTAATTATAATTAAAACGTTATCAGCAGTTAAAAAATTGTACAAAAAAGAGACTTATGATAAATGAATGACGCAGCATGAGGAAAAGCAGCTGATGATCAAAGGGTGCAATTTTGTTTACGACATTTTTCTGCAAAGCATGTAGACAACAACATTCATGTTTTTCATGCAAGTCAATGAAGAAATGCAAGCTTGCTTTGACTTCGGCTGTTTCATTGAAATGCATGCATGCAATGTTGAACCAATTGGTACAGGACAAAACGCGGTGAAGGTTTTATCCAAAAAGCGGGTGATAGCTTTAGAACGTCTTGGTTTAGTTTTGTTGTTTTGTGAAGCAAGTTTTCATTGTGATATTTTTTGTGTCATTGTCAAGTTGAGAGGAAGTTGGATGAAAACAAAGTTTTAAAAAGGTCAACATTAGTTAATTGTGTTTAAAGTACAAGGTTGTCTGAAGTGTGTAGGTCTTTAGTGCACAAGGTTGTTTAATTGAGTTCCGGCGTTGTAACTGAAATACATTAAAATGTGGGGACAAGGTAAGCACTAAGCACTTTCATTGAAAATTTTAGATGTGAAATTTAATTGCAGTGACGAACGAAGATTAAAGATTAAACTTGGATATATGTAATAAATTATTGACATGGGACATTTTATGGTTGTTTTGCAGACGCTGGTGGTTTCGGTGGAGGTGGTGGTTTCATGGCTGGTGGTACTGATTCTCCTGCTGGCGGAGAGAAGCAGGGAAAGGTGAGTAAATTGATGTTGAAAATTACAAGAGTAAAATTAAAGTTTGCTCGATTTTAGGTAGCTTTATTCCCTTATTAAAATTATTGTCTTCTGTTCATTTTCATTTAGGCCCGTCGCTCTCAAAATATTATACCTGTGTCTATCCGGCAACTTTTGGATTGCCAGGAAGATACGTACAGTATGGAAGGATTTGAAGCCCATGTGGTTACCATTGTTGGCCTTGTTCGTTCTGTGGAAACTACTACTACCAAGATGTCCATGTACATTGAGGATCAGACTGGAACGATTGAATGTGTTAACTATGTTGGCACTGATGGGGTAAATTACTAAACGTAATGAATACTAAATTGCTAATCAATTTGTTTGTAATTATTATAAATTGACTTTTTTATTAAACATTTTAGGACAGTAGCGTTGAGCCCACTGTACTTTGCGAGGGGGCCTATGGAAGAATCATTGGTGCTTTACGTACAATGAAGGGTCAAAAGTACATTATTATTTTCAAGTGCGAACCAGTTACGGATCTGAACGAGCTAACTTGCCATTTGCTCGAAGTTGTGCAAACCGCAATGAAACTGAAAAAACTTCGTGCTGCAGAAGATCAAAAGCCAGCTCAAGGGGCAGGATTGGATAACACTTTTAGTAATTCCATGTTAACTGGAGGTCCTACTGGCGCTGGATTAGGTGGAGGTGGCATGCCTGCTGGAGGTGGTCTTCCTGGGTTCACTGCTAACCAGAATTTGGTTCATCGTATCATCTCTAGCGTGAAGGAGGAGTCTGGAATTTCCAAAGATAGTATTATTGCTGCTGTCAAGAATCAAATCCCAATTAAGGAAATACAGTAAGTCAATCATACTACATATTTAGCAAAAAATATCAGGAATAGTTCATAGACATATTCTTATGGATTCCTGAAAAATATAGTATGCTATCCATAGACGAGTGTATACATTGCACTGCAACATCATTTATTTTTAACTTTGATTTTGTAGGAACATTCTGGATTTCCTCAGCAATGAAGGCCATGTCTTTTCCACCATTGATGATGACCACTTCAGAGCCACTGATTCGCAATATGCTTAGAGTGGATGTACACTTGTCTGGTTGCTCCTTATGCATTAAATTCTATTCTCTTATCCGGTTGCTGATCATTTGTGTCAAGTTTCTTTTTAAATAACTGGTGATTAATTCGTTGTAAGTATTAGTATGAATGGAATTTTAGGCTTCATCTAATTTCAGTTTATAAATCGGTGAAATGTGTTTTACTCTAGAGTTAAGTATGATTGTACAAAGTACAAATAAGCGTCACGTCAAAATACCTGCAAACTATGTAATAAAAATGTCATCTCTTTTTTGTAGAAATTAAGGCATTCGCACATGATTGATTTATTTTTTATAAAACACACTACATTTGAGCATACTAGGTATAAATTACATACAACTTTCAACAATAAATTTTCGAAGAATGTTTTCATGATCATGATTTTTTTCGTGATGATTTGATGAAGCGGAGGAGGAATTATAAATTCATACAAACGATACATCAAATATATTGACCGAATTTGTACTAGATCTATAATTAGGGCACGATGTGTAAAAGGTTGCTGTACAAATCTACAGTGGCCACATATTTTGGTGGTTATACCTGATGATGAACAAAAATTCTTATCTTTACGTTTTTAATTTAATCATAACAATAATTTAATACAGTTCTCCCAACTCAATTCTTCTGAACGGTTGTATTTTTAAAACCTAAAAAGTGTCTCCTGCTCAAAGAATCTTCTAATGACAGATTTGACAATTGTCTTGAGCTGGTTCTGCACATCAGGTCGAATCCTATTAACGAATACGGACTCAATCTCCTTTTCCAAGTCCACTAGTCCCTGTTCCACTGCAGATACCTCTGATGGATCCTCCCTGTGCTCTTTATTGGTCAAACTTTCTCCCGAATTTGTGGAATTGCTAGGAGCAAAGTAAATATCCCGAATGGAGATACCCAGGTCAGTGCCTTGGTTGAGGAGAACAATCAAAGGGTCCAGTTTCATTTTGACGTTCATGCTGCCAGAGTGCAAGGGGAAGATGGACTTGATATCAAAAAGTCGGACAACTTCAGCTTGGAATCTAGCTTCAAAAAAGTGGAATTCTAGACTATTGCGTTGCATGTGGGAGGTAGAAATTCCTGGACAGCGGAGCTCAATCAAGGGTTCATGGAGAGAACGTACGTGTTCAACTGTGACAATGTACTGAGGGTGCTTTTTGAGCCGCTGTTGGAATTTAAGTTTTTCAAGGCCCCATTCATGAAGCATTATCTCACGTTGTGCTCGGTGCTGTAGACGGGAACATGTGAAGGAGGGTAAATGGCGATTTTCCTTTTCTGCTGAATAGACCATTACAAATTGTAAAAATTAATAGTTTCTGAAAAAATGTCACTTCTAGGAAAAAAGCTGTTGTTATATTTTCTCTTACCAAGTTTTAATGCGGTTCCTCCCACAGAAAACATGAAATTAGCTGCACTCACCGCTGCAACGAACACTGCTGCAGTGGTAAATGGCGAGGTAAATTTGGATGCCAGTCTGTCCAGCATCTTGAATAAATTATTTTGAAGTGCTCGGAAATCTTTAAAAAATATTTTTTGCTGTGATTTAACACAGCCTTCAACTAAATTTTTTAAATGGGGCTTCTTGAGACTTCGTGAGACTCACACAACCGTTTCCTAAAACTGTATGCAACACACTTTTGCGTAAAAGCTACAATGATAAGCTGTATATTATATTCTTATGCAGTTTGCTCTAGCAGAAAGACAGAACACTCTTTCAACTATTGAAATATTTTTTTCAAAAAGAAGACCCGTTATAAAAGAGTTCCTTATCTTCCGGTTGCCATTCTGAGACTAAACCAAGTACACATCTTCTTCATAGACTGACTTAATGACCTGAACTTGGGTATGCTTGTATTTTCGTTGCTCATCATCTCATGCTCATCATCACATCATCCATCCCATCATACATGTATGTTTTCATCATGTTAAACTCTAACAATCGCTTGTACACAAGTTTGAAAATGATTTAAAGCTTTGTAATTTTTATATTCATTTTACTACGACCTTTAATGTATTTCACTGTGTAATATTTACAAAACAGCATTCAACCAACTAACCCTACCAACACCATCATCACCACCACCAACTCATCTTCAACTTTGCAAAAAGCTTTGTTTTTGTTCTAACAATGCAAGTGAGCTGCATATATTTATGATGCATAGGTATGTGTTATGTATGCAATGCTAGTGCAGGGCTTCTCTAAAGTTGAATTTGAATAGATAATAAAAAAAAACAAATTCCCATAAACTTTAAAATTGAAAAAAAATGATGAAGCCGTATTAAAAGTTGTGCATGCAATATATATGCATCTATAATATTACCGAATTACTGAAAACTGAATACTTGCTTTTTAAAGAAATGACTAAATTTTAATCCAATTTGAACCTGATAACGAAAAAAATAAATGCAATGTAGGAACAATCAAAATATCTGTTGCATCTTTACAGAGAACACGTAACAACAATGGGCTCACGGCTCACACTTCAGTAATATTTTTTCATACATAAATATAAATAAAGTATGTATTCATTTTTCAAAAAATCAGAGATTTTGCGTTGCGTTGTGCATCATAAAAATGACTTTTAACTTGAAGTGCCAGCGCCCGTCACGGTATTGTTAAAAGTACAAAGTCTGCCTTTTGCTTGCACACATGTAATTTTTCATGAGAAGATGATGATAGTGCGAATTTTGTACAAAATGCATCAAAATAGTATGAAAAACAAGCTATAGTTTGTTGAATAAATAACACCAAAAATTAAATATAAAATGAATACAATTTAGAATTTTGTAGATTGCCAGACGGAGAGAGAGTTCACTCACATGAAATTATGTCAGAAGATGATGATGGTTCAAGATGATGAAGTACGCAGAGATTTGAAAAAAAAACATAATCATTTTTTGTCTAGTTAGCAGCATAATACCGGGCACGAGAGTGTTGTAAAGTGGTAATTAAATGTATTACAAAAAGTAACACTACTATCATTCAAAATAGTGATGATAATGATGGCATGGCATAGCACGTTTGTTTTTTTTGTAGGTTTTACCTCATGCACTGCACAACACAAGGCATGGAAAATTGCAGGGCTTAAAACATTACTACTCATTATTATATAACAACAAAAACAACAGCACCTACTGCTGGCATTTTGCAGGTGAAGGGTACAAGGCACAAGAAGAAGAAGTAAGACTAGTAGCTAACAAAAGCCAACAATTATCATTATGTTTTTTTAAAGATTTGAAAAGTTTAAAAAATACTTTAACCGTTTTTCTTTGTTTTTGTGTAAAAAAAAGGTGTTTCAATGAGAAGAAATGTATTACATAATGAAACTGTTATGTGTAAATCATCATACAAACATACTTGTATGAAAAGTCAAGAGCCATCATCAGATCAGCATCCTTGATGATGTCGTTGTCGAAGTGTTCTACATGGATCGTTTATTCTGACCTTTAAGGTATTTAAAGAGACAAGATCTTCTTGGTAGCTTCTAGTAAAGTCGTTTTGGATATTTTTTTTGAAAATAAAATGCGTATTTTGTATATTTTAAAAAATAAACGCACGCACACGGAAGAGCATAAATCCCCTCTGCCAATTTTGATTGTTTGACATATGCTGTTATGTTGTATGTTTACCTTAAAAAATCAGACTCCACCTTTAAATGTATTGTTGACTTAATAGACATTTATCATACCTTTAAGAGTTCATTTTAAGGGTTCATGGATGCAATTTCAAGATTCTCATTTAACCCCAAAATGTCCATAAGTTATTACGGATATTAGTAAAATGTTATGATGATTATGACGTATAAATATAGCCTTGTGCTTGTTATGCAAACCATTTTGTAGATTGGGTAATAAACTGGTAAACTTTTCATTTTGAACTAATTCCTACAAAAAAATCTCTCCTGATAAAAAAAAGTGAGTCAGTCAGTCATTCAGTTTATCTGGTGGTGTAATAAAACTTGTACCAGTGAAAAATACAACCTTTATCCACCAACCATCATAACTAACCAGCACCAGTAACAAAAATTACCACTGAACTAGCACATCTCTCAAATAAAAATCTTTATGAATAGTCAAAACAGACGAAGGGATTAAAAAGGCATTAACTCGTTAGTAAAGTACAGAAGCAAGCGGCGTTTGATTTTACGTTCGTTTCATGTAAAGTTTATACCTTTTACACTTACTACCCACCTAGTTAACTATTTGGCGAAAGAAAAGTTGAGGTAGAGCAGAGAGATATAAAATAGTAAGGAAAAAAAGAAATCATTCATTCAATCCCATCTTTTTATCATCATCCCCCTCCTATTCTTCTCTGCATGACCGTGTTGTGTTGTGGACCATGAAATTTCACCTCCTCCCGAAAATATTTACCAAATGTGCATGCAGCAGAAGTGAAATGTGTGTGTGCGATATGCATCAGGTGCATAATTAAATTACTTCTTTAAAAAATATCAAATCTACTGTGAAGCAATCGAAATTACGATTCTTCTCTCTCTGTACCTATTCGGTTATGCATACCTGCGAAAAAAATACATAAAAAATTTGGATGAAGTAATATGCAATGAAGGAAAGTATTTTTTTGGTTATATTTTTCAGAGAGGGGTTACGTGAGAAAATATGATAATTTATGCTAATTATTTAATGACTTGCTCGTTAATTATTTGAAACGACACTTGTTTTTTACTGCTTTCTTGTGTTATTCACCTGCAAGTTGCAAAAAAGAAGGTAATAAAATCGTAAAATATTATGACAATGACAATTGTATGGGAAGTTAAATATAGTGATTTAGAGAAGCCACTCTATGGAACAAATGTGCCACCAATTTTACTTTAAAAGGACAGTTTTCCTAACAAAAAAAGAACACACGCAACTTTCGAACAATAAAACGATTTACATATACCCTCCGCCTCCCCCGCACTGTTTGAGTGACTCAGCTTTTTAATTGAGTTGGTTTGTTGGTCTTGGAATTTCCCAAGTTTTGAGATTACATGCATGTTAGTTAAATATGTGTGGTTACTTCAAAACAGAAGTGCGTAATAAAAAAATATTTTACACCAACTTTTACTTGACTTTTTGACTTCTTCCTCTATTATACTATGCTAATGAAATTTTCATGTAGTAAAAAAACTAAAAATGATGATGATTTTTTGAGAGCAAAGAATGACAAAAAACGAATGATCAAAGGGGTAATTTATTGAAAAGGAAAAGGGAATCAAGGAAATAATGAACCACAAAAAATATTTTGTATACAGGTTTATCAGACTGTTAAAAAGGAACCTTTAGCGAAAAAAAGTAAAAATAGGAAATTCATCTTCCTTGCTGATAGCTTTTCTAATTAACTTCCTTTTCGTTCCTTGTTCATAAAAATATATATCCCAAATGCCACTGCACTGCTTGATTTTCTTTTACACTTGTATTTCGACAACTTTACCTGTGACGTTTTGATTGTGACTTGTGACTTTACTATTCATGATGATAAGCATATATGACATTTTTGTATAGAGTTTAGAATTTTACAAACACAACTAAATTTTTTTGCCCTATGTCATGTCAAGTGAAAATCACCCTTCCTTTTTCTCAGAATATGAAGAATGGCAACTCTGTTTAATCTAGAAAATCATTCAATTTTATCATAAAAGCTACCAAAAAATTATTGCATACTAACTGCCACTTTTGTAAAATAAGTAGGTAGCTTCTTGTCGCTCTTTTTTTAAAAAGGTAAATTTCTCATTCAGAATCGTTTGCAATTGAAATGCGCATTGCGCACAGGTGTACTATATCTGCTTATTTTAAACTGCTGCAACGAACCGTATCTCCTTACATTACAGTCACACAGTTTTACAAAACTGCATAAAATTGCAAATCAAAGTAGGGAACATTATTGTTCCGCACTGAAAATTCCATTATTCAATCAACAATAATCACCCGTTCTTCTTGTGTGTAAGGTCGCAACGCAATCGTACACTCTTCTTTTAGCATGCTTCATGATTCATGATGCTAAAAATAAGAACACAATAAAAATTCTTTCTTTGTAAATTGCAATTTGTTAAAGATTATTATTTGACTGATGTGTACACATTAACTAAGTGATTCTTTATTTGAAAGTAGAGGATCAATAGGAATAAGACAGTCTCTTGGAAGGCGATAACCAAACTCTTTATCCAGAACTGGATCCAAGTAATCATTAAGGCAGCGTGCCCTGTCATTCCACATGTGAAATCCTCTAATATCTCTTTTAACCCGAGCTTGTTTGAAGCCTTTCTCCTTCACAGGCTTGGATTTTCTGGGTTTTGATGGAGGTGGTCGAGCGGCTTGTTGGTCGTTTGCTCGATGTACTCTGACTTGTGATTGTGAGTCCGGTGCATAGTCCAGGGTACTCAAGGGAGTAAGGGATGATCCTGGAATGATGTATTTATCCTGACTCAAATCATTTTCTGAATGTGGAATTTTGGGTCTTTGAATCCAGAAATTTGTTAGGTCAAAATGAGAAAATTTTTGGGTGCCAGTTAAGCATGTGTCCAATCCAAACATAAACTTTTTCAGGTCATACGAAGGAAATATCATTTTCACAATGTTGAAAGTAGCATTAACACTTTTTAGATAGTACCATCTTTTTATAATTCGGTGATTAAAGAATGATTGAACTTGGTGAAAAAAATGACTAAAGTCAATGGCCGTCTCGTCATCAAAATATTTTGAGCAGCGGTAATGACCAATCATTGTAATTTTCCAGGCACACTCTACAACAAAGTCTACATGACTTGCATTGTACTTCAAGTGAGGTGGGAAAAGATAAGTGTAATTCCTAAACCATTGTGGTTCACCATGACCTGTTCGGTTGTAGGATGATGAATTGATTGCGTAAATTAGTGGTACTGGACAACGTTCTGTTCTGGGTTCAGTCAAGTTATCTTGGACATCCCATGATTCATTGTATGAATTGTACAGCATGGCAGGTGCCTTGGTACTTTCTGCACACTCTGCTAAACGGCTCAACGTTCTATTAAACTGACCTTCGTCCCCATTTTCCATGTGTTGAAATGTGTCTTGTGTCTCCCACAATAGCTGGCGAAACATTCTCATAAGACCTGTGAGTAATTTTTGGGGGACGTACTCCTCTGGACAAGCTTTTTCAGTGACTAAACGAATTTGTTGGAAATACCTATATTCTCGAGTGATTACTTGAGGACTAGGAAGTTTCAAAAGGAGAGGTGAAATATGGGCATGCATCATTCGTAAAGTTTGCTCATTCACTTCCTTCTCATAATCTTCCATGGGCTGGGTGGTATTGGCACGCATTTCTTCCCTTTCTTCTTGGCGCTCTTGCATTGTTTTAATGGGTTTAGGCTTGTTTGCCGCTGCGGTTTTTCGTTTTAAGTACTTATCAAGCACTGAAGTAGACGCCTTGCTAGCTACGAGCATAAATTCGCCATGTCGTTCCTTCTTGTTTTCTGAAGGACCTTCCCTTTCATCCGGGGACCGGATCCCTTTATTGCTTGGACTTCGCCCAATGAAGGGCTCTGAAAGTTGGACCATCATTGCATCAGGGCATTCTTGCTTGCAACGACGCTCAACCAAACGTTGAGGTTCAATTTTGTTGTCTGTCAGGAAAAAAGAAAATCAATGCAATTAAAGAACTCCTTGAATAAAATAGCTATAATTATATCATTTTTACATCTAAACAACTCGCCAAACGCCACATGGTGTTGATAAGGGGTTGTGGTGGGGCAGCTAAATTCCTTCTTTTTATCAAGCATCCACTCATTGGTCATCCTCCTGGGATTCATGAAGATATGTAGTGGCTTTCCGTATTCAGAAGGTTCCAAATCAATGCACAGGTCATATCCCCTTCTTCGAGCTACTTGCCTTGGATTTATTCCAATAACATAAGCTTGTTCAGTTAAAATTGTTGGAGTAAAGTTTGCCTCGTGAATTTCATAGACAGCATCAAAACTTGATGGTGCCACATATATTTTCGGTTTGAAGGGATCTTTTGGATCTCCAATTAACTTGGCAGTTCTGATCTCAAAAGGGATGTGGTAACAATGACCATCGCCAACAAGAAGGACAGCATTGTGGTCGCAAAAACCGTTTGAAATGGCCCAAACTCCACGAACACAAAGGCAACCAGGTTGAATAGATGATCTTAGCCAAATTCCTTTGGTGCATTGAATTGATTCGACATACTGTTTGATTCCTTTCGAACACACTTTCAAATATGCTGGTTCATATTCAGACACTGTTAATTTTACTGATAAAGAGAAAATCAAAATATACTGGAAAAAATTCATTTTCATGAAAATCTAATGACTAGCTTATAGGAAAGTTACACATGAATTACATAGATATCTAATGAAGTATTCAGTTGGATGACTTGGATGCATAAGATTTTCAAGGTTGTTTAAATGGTTATATGACAATTAAACGAAATGGTTAATTAGTATGATAAATAAATATAAAAACAGGTTCACAGCTATCGTGGTGTGGGAATATCATTTAAATAAATCTTTATTCGCCGATAAATTAGGAATCATAATTAATCCAATAAATACTATCATTTTCTACGTAATTGGCATAATAATTTAATTATATAATTAAGTAAATCATTTTTTCGCATTTTTGATGATTTTTCAGTTAATTTTTACTATATGACAAATTTTAGTTGCTTTTATGCTGTCGATATTGGTATGAAATAATTATGTTTAGAGTGACAGTGAAAAAGCATCACAATAACACATCAAAAATTCATTCTCTGTAAATAACAATTAATAAGTTAAAGACTAATTATATATAGTTTGTACATTGTGCATTAACTAAGAATTTCCCTTTTTGATAGTAAAGGATCAACAGGAATAAGACAGTCCTTGGGCAGTCGATAACCGAAGCCCTTATCTAGAACCGGTTCCAAGTAGTTATTAAGGCAGCGTGCCCAGTCATCCCACATATTATATCCTCCTCTAATTTCTCTCTTACCACGAGCTTGTTTGTAACCTCTTTCGCCTTGATGCTTGGATTTCTTCTTGGACTTTGATGGAGCTGAAGCCTTTTTAGCTGGGCCTGCTATGTTATCAGTGTTTCCAGTGCTTGTTCGAGCTCCTGAGTTTCCATTGTATACCCTCTGATGATCTGGTGCATAGTCCGTGGTATTCAATGGAGTAAGGGATGTACCCGGAACTATGTGTTTATCCTGATTCAAATCATTTTTCGAATGTTTAATTTTGGGTCTTTGAATCCAAACGCTGTTCAAGTCATAGTGAGAAAACTTTTGAGTGCCAGTCAAGCATGTGTCCAATCCAAACATAAATTTTTTCAGGTCATACGACGGAAACATCATTTTCACTATGTTAAGGGTAGCATTAACACTTTTTGGAAAGTACCACCTTTTAATAATTCGGTGATTAAAGAACGATTGAACTTGATTGAAAAAATGACTGAAATCAATGGCTGTCTCGTCATCAAAATATTTGGAACATCGATAATGACCAATCATTGTGATTTTCCAGGCACATTCTATCACAAAGTCATGCAGACTTGCGTTATACTTCAGGTGCGGTGGGAAAAGATAAGTGTAATTTCTGAACCATTGCTGTTCACCATAACTTGTTCGATTGTAGGCTGTTGAATTGATAGCGTAAATTAGTGGTATCGGACAACGCTCTGGTTTGGGTTTAGTCAAGTTATCCTTGGGATCCCATGATTCACTGTATGTGTTATACAGCATGGCAGGTGCCCTCGTTCTTTCTGCACACTCTGCTAAACGACCCAGCGTTCTATTAAACCGACCTTCCTCTGCATTTTCCATGTGATGAAATGTGTTTTGCGTCTCCCACAAAAGCTGGCGAAACATTCGCATAAGACCCATAAGTAATTTTTGGGGGACGTACTCCTCTGGACAAGCTTTTTCTGTTACTTTACGAATTTGTTGGAAATATCTGTACTCTCCTGTCACCACTTGGGCACCTGGAATGTCCAAAAGGATAGGAGAAATATGGGCATGCATCATTCGTAAAGTTTGCTCATTCACTTCCTTCTCATAATCATCCTTTGGCTGAGTGATAACAGCACGCATTTGTGCCCTTTCTTCTTGACGCTCTTGTATTGTTTTAACAGGTTTAGGCTTGTTTGCCGCAACGTTTTTTCGTACAAAGTATTGATCAGAAACTAAAGTAGATGCTTTGCCCGGTACAAAAAATTCGCCTTGGCGTTCCTTATAGCTTCCCAGTGGAGCATCCTTTCTATTTGTGGACCTGCTTCCTTTATTAATTGAACTTCGTCCAATGAAGGGCTCCGAAATTTGGACCATAGTTGCTAATGTATTAGGGCAATCTTGCTTGCAATGACGCTCTACCAAACGTTGAGGTTCAATTTTGTTGTCTGTTGGATATAAAAAGAAAATTAGCATTAATACTAACTGTAGCTAAATGACTCATCATATAACTGCTCTGAATATATTTTGATTATGTTCACATCTAAACAACTCGCCAAACGCCACATGATGTTGATAAGGAGTAGTGGATGGACAGCTATACTCTTTCTTTTTATCCAGCATAAATTCATTGGTCATCCTCCTCGGATTTATAAAGATATGCAGTGGCTTTCCATAATCCGATGGTTTCAAATCAAGGCACAAGTCATATCCCATCCTTCTAGCTACTCGCCTTGGATTTATTCCAATTACATAAGCTTGTTCAGTTAAAATTGTTGGGGTGAAGTTTGCCTCGTGAATTTCATAAACAGCATCAAGAGTTGATGGAGCTACATATATTTTCGGTTTGAAGGGATCTTTTGGATCTCCAATTAACTTGGCAGTTCTGATCTCAAAAGGAATGTGATAACAATGTCCATCGCCAACAAGAAGAACAGCATTGCTATCGCAGAAACCATTTGAAATAGCCCAAACTCCGCGAACGCAAAGGCAACCGGGTTGAATAGACCTTCTTAGCCAAATTCCTTTGGAGCATTGAATTGACTCCACTGATTGCTTGATTCCTTTCGAACACACTTTTAAATATGCTGGCTCATATTCAGATGATGTAAACTTTGTTAGAAAGTATATCAAAATGTATGTGAAATAGTTCATTTCTATGAAAATCAAGACAAAATTTCTAGTGACTAGTTTGATAGAAAGTTGCACGTAAATTGAAATCTAATGAAACATTCAGCTTGATGATGCGCCAATTTTGGAAAGATTTCGAAAGATCGATTTTAAAACGATTTTCAAGGTTTGCAAAGTAATTAGCGTAATTAGTAATAAACCAATTTACTAATTAGTAATTATGATGAGAAATAAGTGATTTAAACAGCTTTATAATTGTGGTGTGGTAATATCAATTAAATAAATTTTTATTCGTCGATAAATTAGCAATTGTAATCAATCCAACAAACACCAATATTTAATTCAAGTAGAACAACTTATTGCGTAACTCAACGTAATTGCTACAATAGTGTATAATTAATAAAGCAAATCATTTTTTCGCATTTTAGATGATTTTCCAGTTAATTTAACTACATGACTAATTTTTAGTTGATTTTTATGCTGTCCATGATGGTTTAGAATAATTATATTTAGAGTGACAGTGACAAACGCCAAGACCAGCAACATTGGCATTTCATCAGAACAAATTTATCCTGCCACTAGTCATTTTGTAACGCTAAAGAATATAAATGATTTGGATCTAACTACTTTAAATGAGCTAAACTGAATAATAATTAACATCACTAGATAACTTATATCAAAACTACAATAAAACTAGGCATATATACTATTCAATATCTGTAATCATAAACTAAATTCATAACTCTTTAAGTAAATAAGTACAAAACAGCAGAAAAAGAATGAAATTGTTTGATAACACGAGTTCATGTTTTACAATAAGAGTGATAATCTTATTAGTTATACTACGTCACCTACAACGTGATAAAATATCTTTAATTAGGATCGCGCAAGGAGCATTATTCTTGCTTCTTATTATTTCCGTCAAATTCTTTGATCGTTTTGTGAAAAGTCCAAGTTTACTTAGCGTTAGCGCTGACGTAGGCGTCTAACTCAGCGTCGAGTTCAGCTGCTGTTGGTGTTGCCGTTTTGGCTTTGCCTCCACGACCACCGCCGCCACCACCACCAGGTGCTCCACGGCCACCTCCTCTGCCTCCACGTCCACCACGGCCGCCACCTCCAGCTCCTCTACCTCCTCCTGGACGACGGTCTCCGATGCGGCCTCCTTGAATCTGTCTCAATCCTGCAGGTCTTGGTGTGGCTTGGGGTGTTGGAGGATTTGCCCACTTTATTACCATTGGGCGTCCTGTAAATTAATAAGATGCGGACGATTAGTCTAATATTCTTTAGAATAGATAATTGGCGATAAACGTTAAACTCAAGAGTTGACAAGCTTACCGTCAAGAGGTACACCGTTATATTGTTGAATCGCCATCTGGGAATCTCCCCGTCTTTCAAAGACAACATCGGCTGTGCCTAAGGAGCGTCCAGAGCGGTCATAGTGTACCGACGCATAACGAATCTGTCCGATTTCTCCAAACAGTTCCTGGAAATATCGAAAAAATGAAGTTAATTGATTGCCCCACTCAATAAGGTAATGCATAAAATATCGAAAACTTTAGTACTCACGATAATATCGGCATCTGATACTCCATAGTGTAAATTACTGACTGTAATTTTGGTACTGGCACCGGCTCCACCTCCTGCACCTGCAGCAGATACTCGCATTCCTCCTCTACTACGACCCCCATCTTGAAATTTGTCATGAGTCCAAACACCATCAGCGGCACCCTGTTCCAGATGAAACGAAAACACGGAATTTGTCAACAATAGTTCACTTTTAGGTCTTTAGAAAAAGTCACTAACAAACACATTTGCAACATTTAAAAGTTTTTAGATGTCCTAACAGAGAAAAAAATGGAAAATTTGAATAAAAATATATATAGAAAGTGAGAACAACACTGCTGGAATCAGTGAAGTTGAAGTGGTTGTGCTGCGCGTAGTAGAGTGAATGTCCACCTTGCCATACGTGCGCCCACCGAAACGAAAAACACGAAAATCAGCGTAACAGATGAAGGCACCTCAGTTCAACAACAAGGAAATCATTGAGAAGGCACCACTATCACGCACACTCAACAACAATTAACTATACTTAAAATGACTGCTGATGCCGGTAGTATGGAAGAAATGATAGAATCCCCGACTTTCTTGCAACAATAAGCCACTTTTTTTTCTTCGTCTTCTCTGCTCTCTGCTCGACAATGACTTGCTAACCAATGAATACTGCAAACTGCATAACTACAGTGTCCTTTTGATATCATCCTTATCACGTGACGTTACTCTAAGATCAATTTTTCATCAGCCATCAACTCTGGTGACTGGGACAAAACAGCAATTTAATATTAAAAGGGGGGCACACAAATTTGGACTGGATTAAATTGGAGGAAAAATTATCAAGATCTCAGGCAGGCTGCTGCATATAAATTCCGGACTGCCATGGGTTGTTTGTATGATGGTGACATGAGGGTTTTTCTCATATTCATTTCTTTCATTTATGACACGCAATGGTCTTTAAAGAATCAAGCAGATCCACAGGTTAAATCTAACAATTTGGTTATTGTGCGCCTTGCGCAGCAAAATAGCCCATCATCGCAAATGACAGAAAATCAATATTTCTGCATTTCATTTCAATGCTCTTCATGCAATAAAACAGACAATGCCTGTAATTTTAATATGCCATTTTGAATGACATATCTACAGAATTCTAAAAACTCTGTTTTTGATAGGCTTGTTTCAAATATGATCAAATTTTCTATTCAGTAGAAGTAGTCAAGATGTAGAAATAGGAAGAAGTTGTAGTAGTGCAACATGAACACGTTCTGAGACACACACCTGCAATTCAACACAAGAAGTAAACAAAATTTAGTCATACGTTCACAATAATTAAGTAATTATACTATAATTGACGCTACTTAAATAGTAAATATTTACCCGTGGAGATCTGCCGAAAGAGCCCGATTGTCTCCCACCAGCTCCAGCTCCTCGTCTTCTGATGCCGCCGCCACCACCGCCACCTCCCCCTGATAAGCGTCCACCTCCACCACCTCTACCTCCGCTGGCTCTGAATCCACCACCTCGGGAACGCCCACCACGTCCACCACCACGACCGCCTCCCCTGCGGGTGGTCTTGTTTTGAGCGATGAGCTCGTCTAAACTCAATTCCATCTTAGTGGCCATTTTATTTAACTCTCAAAGATTACTTCACTAATCTTTATCAATTAACTATAATTCTGTTCTTTATATATCTAAAGTCAATGCGGCCTTTCTTCACTTTTCACTTCTTAAACTTTAATTTTAATTGCTGCGCTTTTTAACAATTCTCTTCAAAAATATCACTTCCTATTTATCTAATAAAAATGTCAATAAAATCAAAATAGTTTATCTTCAAACTGTTCAATTAACTTTTACACATCCACAAACGCAACAGCGGCTTTTTTTGTTTATCTTGCTTTAAAGCTAAGATAATAATTAACATAAAAAGAGATCTTTAGCAGTATTCTAACCCTTAAATGGTCAACTTAACAGACAATAATTTTAAGTCGGTCAGCAGTTAATTATTAACTATTTTTTAATTGAAATCTATTCCCAATTAAGTCGTAAGGAGACAAGCTAACATGGATGCCCACAGAGAGGAAAAGGAGGAAGAATACTAACCAAACTGGACTAGGAATTTTTTTCCTATTCGGCATTCCCATTCACTCACACAGAAAGAAAGAAAGATGCTTTTGCATTGTACATGTACATGTTTTAGATACGTGCGGCGTACAAGCTGAGTAAATACGACAAATACACGTAAGGATTTCTCTACGCACACACAGTGCATCTAAAACGTTCGTGTTGAGCTTTTTATAGAATAAAAGACGCTACCGGGTTTGAGCCGCCAAGCTTTTTCAGCATAGCGTGTTTTCTTAGCTTGGACGGCATACCGCGGATAAAATGTACCTGAAAATTATACAAATAGCTTGGAAGGGTATGGGCTAAATTGTGTGAAGTAGCTTGTTGGGCGAGATTGTAGCCGGTTTGGGAATTTGGAAGAGGGAGGCAGTTTTGTATAGCTTGTGTAGATGGTGTGGAATGTGGATGCTGAAGAAGTGGAGGAGGAGGATGATGCGATGTGTGACGTTGGTTGAATTGATGAAGTGATATAGAAGCAGGTGGAAGACAGGTAAAAAAGGAAAATCATGGTTCTTTCACTGACTTGTCTGGAGTTTTCCGGGTGTTTTTATTAAAAAAAGAAAGTAAGAGTGAGTGAGACAGTTAAATTGGTACATTGCAATGAGGAAAAATAATAGGTTGAGTTGATGACGACGTCGACAGACAGGTGTAATTCACCTTGGCACGTGTAAACGGCAAAAAACTTGTATGGATTACACGTAGGAACGGATTGAGTTTGGGGATACATGATATGTTTGGAACGTTGGAAGGCTGTGTCCTCTGTGTAATGAGAAATATGATGAAATTTTGTGTTTTCTTAAATGACTGTCATGTGACGTTAGGAAAAGAAGACTGCTGTCGAAAGACCTATAAGTTAATTTATTAAATTATCAAAAAAAAATCTTGGATGGTTCGATGGGATGTTATTTCAGAAGATATTGATGTAATTTTTATTTTGTGACATTTTGTCAGTTTGGATGTATGTTTTTAATGTGGATCGGCGGATGACGTACATTAATTTTAAGCTGAACTACGTCACGTACATCATTTTCTTTTCGGAGTGAGATAAATGGAAAAGGAAAAAATGTCAAATATCTAGACAGAAACATGATACATATTCATTTGTCTTTTTTCATGCTTCGTGGGAGTAAAAGGAAGGATATAAAAACTAAGGTTGCTTTTTCTTCAGCAGACTGACTCCATACCTAAATACATGCTAGTTTTTGTAGGATGGTACGTGGTATTGGGGTACTACTCATTTTTTTGTTTTTGGAATGGAACAACATTTTTCTCACCAAACCCATTAAAGCTTTTAACGGATTAAAGATTACCTTGTCTCTGAGATTTGGATGCATGTATAATTTTTTTGAGGATATAAATAGTTTAGAATGTTCCAATGTCCACAGTCCACGCATACACACACGTGGACGTGTGACGTGCTGTTATCTTTTTTCCCTTTTTATTTTTAGTCTGTCGAGTTAATATTATCATAGCATTGTATTTTTTAGTTTTTCAGAGAAGGTTTTGTTTTACATAACCAAAAGCGCTAGATAATTTACAAGTTTTTTAAAGGAGAAAAATATTTGTGACCAATCATTGAAAATGTCACGAAATATAATAGCATGACAGACGCAGACGTGATGATAAACGTCATACAATTTCAAGAATATATGGATTGAATATGGAGGCATTTATATTTTCACCTGATTTATTGACAGATATGAGTAAAGTCAATTACTTCAGGTAAATTAGTTTTAATTGAATTGCATGCTATGCAATGCACAATGTACAGAAATAGAGTTCGCTTGGTTAACTGACTGACTGACGGGCTAACAAGCAGAATGTAAAAGCATTCAATTAAATTGAGTACGAGAACGTAGTAAAAAAGATAGCTGGCAAGCTAACAAATTCGTTATAATGAAAAATGATGGAGTCTGAATAGCATTCCATCCAGCTAAAATTTAATAGTAAGCCAAGCATAAAAACATAATGAACTGAATTGTGGGGCAATGTGATACAATTCCATATTGGAGAACAATTTTTTAGTGAAGTTGTACTTAACACGTCGTCATCGTCAAAAGCGATGTTGACATTATGACATTTTATGACGATGTGGATAGTAGACTAGCACGAAGTAGGTTTGGTGTACTGAATATTGTATGTTATTTTTTTCAGAGTAATGTTCACCCTGTCATTGACATGAAATGAACTACTGTAATTTTTACGAAGTGCAATCATAACAATTTTAATTTGATAAGGATGGCTCTGGCTCCAGAGTACTTCATTATTTATTAGACACATCGCCTAAAAATTATGTGCACGAAGTTGTTGTCACTTACCTTTGTTACACCTTTGAACTTTAAGTACATTGCATACCTATGTATGTATATACCAGCTCCAACGGTTTTTATTTTGCCATATATGCCATACAGCTAAAAACCAAATACAAAAAAGTAGAGGCACAACTTGTAATAAATTTATTAAACATGGCATGCTTCTCAAAAAGCGTGTTATGTTCAACAGAACATTTCTACATTAAAATCACACTGAAAATAACAAGCAAGTTTTTTTTATAGCACGTCGTCCTCCGGAAATGGAAATGTTAATATTTACATTTAAGAAGAAAGTCACACACACACAGAGCTGAAAGCTGAAATGTAAACCCCGAAAAAAACCGCATGGGAAACTGAACCAGAGAGACGGTCTTTTGTACAAAGTACACGTAAAGGATGGAAGGAAATATGATTTCCAAAAAGCAAATTGGCCTTACTAAACAGAAAACGAGGAGCATTATTACATGAAAACAGGAAAGGACTTTATTCTGGTTTCTGGCATGGCAGTTTTGGTTTTTTTGCTCTTTCTGGCCTTCTGGTTGCTGGTGATAACAAAGATGGTCTTTTGCATACATAATTTATCTCATTAGCCATGTCATTGATACTCTTGCTGAGGTTTATGTTCATGTTGCTGTTTACGTTGCTTGTACCAAAAATTACCTATTTTACCAGCCATTCATATTCTCTTCATTCACATTGTTTTAGGCTTAACTTATTTATGCCTTCATACAATTTTAAACACCTTTAATCCATTTATCATCATAATACAGCAATATGGCATGGCATTATAGTAGCCTTTTCTCTCATCACTACCAAACCAAAAACGATATTCCATCATCGCCACAAAAACAAGAGTGTATGATTTCCTCTTTTCCTCACGACTAGTCCTTCGCATCGCATCTTCGTGTCTCTAGCTGCCTTGCTCTTCTCTTCTCTCTGTCTATTTTCTCCAGAATATCATCTCATAAAATGATATGATGAAGTGTTGATGGCAATGATGATGCTCCCATAATACTAAACTAAGTTATCTATAATTCATAATTCAACTAACACCGAACCAAGCTAGTAGACAAAAAGGAGTAGGATGATATGGGAAGAAAACAAAGCATGTAGAAAAATCATTTATCATTATTTCCATCAGCTTTTTGTGCTCTTCAATCATTCTCCGTCGTTGCTCTCTCTCTCCACCTTGTCAATTCTCATCCACCTCATCATCATCATCGTCATAAAAATGAACTTTCAATCTTATAACCAGTTTTTAATTCCGCCTGCGCGAAAAAAAATCCTTTCCATTTATTCTAGTATCCATTTTCCTATAAGATTTATAAAAAGAAAAACTCTCGACATTTTTTCCTCCTTCATCATCATTTCATAATATCCAATCCAACTAGGACAGGACCACCAACCAATATTTCGTCAGCAAAATTGGATCGAATTGATTCCATTTTATGCGAGCGAACAAAAAACCCAATACAGCAGCCTAGCACAGAAGTGTACGTTAACGCACATTGAACTTTGTACTTTTACCATGTCAGAAAAATATACAGACATTTTTTTTCTTGATAATAGCCATCTTATACACATCATATTATTGTTTTCTTGTAAGAATCTCTTGTTTGAAATACTGTATACATACATTATAAACTAGACACATCACTCAAAGAAGGATCAGCCAAGCAACAACTTTACTTGGAACCAACACTCCACTTCTTCCACTACTTCTCCTTCACTCTGCTCATGGTCGTAAATAAGACGCTTTTAAGCTCCTTCTTCTTCGTCTTTTTCCCAAGAAAATGAAATTTAAGAAGAAAAAAGAAAGCCCTTGTGAACGAACGGAGCACACACTCTCATTCTCATGCTCTTACATATGCAAGCCTTCCATCCACATCCACTCGAATTCCGGCACGTTAACGCTCATTCCTATCGACAGCTCCTTTTTCATGTCGTGCCGTCGCCGTCACATATCTCGTTTCAGCAGGTGCATGCATCTCTCTCTTTCTCTTCTCGTGTAGCTTTGAGAAGAGGAAAGAAAACCTTAACCTTATATAACGCAGCAACAAAGGCAGTAGAACAACAGGCAGTAGTAGTAGGCATCCCCATCATCCTCATCTCATCTTTTCTGATTCTCTCACGAACACCGACCGACCGACCCAGACCCAAGTCAAGTCACAACAGAAACGCCAGAGAGTGAAGGAATGCCATCAACAAAGGGGGAAAAATGGTGATCCATTTAATAAGTATTAGTGTGGCCTAGTTTAAAAGCTCAAACTAATCTCTCTGCCATCGCATCGCATCGTAGTCGTCATCATTATCATCTCCCTCCATCCACCTCTCTTTTCTCTCTCTTTTACAGCCTATTTTTATAGTAGATATATTAGTCTGACTAGCAGCAAGACTTTGACTTGGACTACTGACTGAAAGAGAGCTTTAGCTTTAGGTTACACAACAACAAAACAGCATCAACATCTTTTCTTCTCCACTTCTCTTTTCTCTGCATCCAATCCAGATCATCCTCCTCTCCACAACCCCCACCACCACCACCACCACTGCTGCTCTTTCAACCAAAAAAACTACTTTTTCTCTGCTTCAGCAGACAACAATAATAATACTTTTACGTAATATGGACCTTTTTTTCGTTGCTCTTCCTCTTTCTACTTTTTTAATGTGTTTTCTGCTACTGCATTCTCATTCTCCCTTTTTTTCTGATTTCCGCAAGGCATTACTACCACCTCCACACTCCACACCACCACATACCATATAACCCTGTGTACTCCTCCTCCGTACACACTTAACATTATTCCGCAAGAAAACTGCAGCAGTACCACGAAACGAACGAAAGGCAGCAGCCTGGCATATCACATCACCAAAAGGAAAAAAATGGCAAAGCATCTTCCTTCTATATTTTTTGCACATCATCATCATATCAATACCATAGCTTTTTATACTGATGTTTCCAAAAGAGGTTCCAGTGCCCCTATTTTCATTTCACAACATCATCATATCAAAGCTCTCCAGTAAAAAAAACGCAAACGCAGAGAAGAACCAAGAGAAGCACGCATCGCATAGTCTACACATAACAAGCACACACACAAGATCATAGTGGCAACCGCGGTGGTGGTGGTGAAAGCTGAGAGAAGAGAAACATGAAAAATTTATACACACTTGTTCTCCATGTTAATACGAGAGGAATACCTATCTCTAAAAAACTTACTTAAAGCTAACCCAACGAGTACCTACCTTATCCATACATTAAACATCTCTCTCTGCGTTCATTTTCCACACACACATAAACAACTGCTACCTTCACAGCTTTAAAATGAGAAAAAGAAAAGAAACTGTTTTCATATTTTTAGTTTATACCAGTTTTCTCCATACACACAAGTAGGAACAGCAAAAAGCTCCTCTGTCTCTTCACCATATGAACTCTCTCTCTGAGAAAGTAAAGTAGCAATAGAGAAACTTGTGTGTGAAAAACTGCAAGAAGTACCCGAAAAAGAAAAAGTGCATGCTTTACTCAGCAATACAGCAGTACAGAGTATTATTGTCACCTTTTTAGTATTTGTTGTTCACTTTTTTACTCTATTCTTCTTATTTATTTTCTCTTTTCTGTATTGTCTCCTCCATTCTAAGACTTTCTCTCTGCACACTACTGATGTTAGTATTACTGCCATACATACTATCGTTCACAAAAAAATAAGCAAGTGAGGTGCCCATTAGTGTTTCTCTATTGCCCATAGTCACATCGTTACCTTTTACTTTTAGTTGTCCAAGACCGACCGACCACCACACAGCCAAAGAAAATAGGAGATATAAAAGAGTTGAATACTGACTTTATCCCCTGCTACTTTTTTTACTAGTAGTCAGTCTTACCAAACCAACCACAAGGAATACAGAGAAAAAAAGTGAGAGAGAAAGAAAAGAAATGCCCCAGAGTGTAATGAATTTCAATTGTCTCTTGAAAAACCAGAGGAGAATAAAATAAAACGCATTCTTTACTCTTTCACCACACCACCTTCACAGTTTTTTTACTGCACACGACAAAATAAAACACACAACGACAAAAACGGGACACGGGTACTACGACTGCAATATATAGACAAAAAAAAAGAAAACAAAAACAGACAGGGACAGGACAAACGACAAGAAATTAATACGCTACTTTTCTTTCCACTGCTGCTTTATGATACAATAATAATAATGTTTAGTCAAGTAAACGGGGAAAAGTAAGAAGAAAAGGGTACATAATAGACAGAAAAGGGTTAAATTACAGAAGAGAAGAGAAAATAACAAAAAGTTTACAAGAAGAGTCTTTCCTTTTTAATAATTCAAAAGATTAAAACAACAAAAGAAGACAAAAAGTTTGAAAAAGAAGACAAAAAAATTAAATATGCTGAGTTTAAATAATTTTAAGAAGAATAGATGTTTTTGTTATTTTCACCCTGTTCATCAGCAAGAGGAAGAGAAAGTGGCTAAAAGGGAAATTTTGTTATATTCCGAAGAAAGCCTTTGAAGTGGTTAAAAGTGGTTTTTAAAAAGTGCTTTCGTTTCGTTTGGTGTTTAAAAAAGGGTTTAATTGTTCAATTTACTAAAAAGTAATATTTTCCCAAATGAGAATGGAGCTGCTTACACATAACAAACCTAGTTCTCCTGATCCTTTGCATCAGGAGGTTACATTGAAACGGCCTTTATCGTATACAAAGGTAATAAGAGAACTTAAGTGAAAGTAATTACCAAACTTGCGTAAATGAAGAAAATACACAAATTTATTCGTTTTGGTTTTAGATGGAGAATTTGATTAAGGAAATGCAGGATCCCGAGCATGGCGTTCCAGTCCGTAGTCAAAAGCTATTCCTGACCTCGATACCTGCAGCTTTTGCAGGCTACGACATAATAGAATGGCTTATGGAACGCCTCTCGATTGAAGACTCTACTGAGGCTATTCATCTTGCAAATCTTTTATGTCAACACGGTTACTTTTTTCCTGTTGGGGATAATCGTGCATTTTCTGTGAAGGATGACTCGTCACTGTACCGCTTTCAAACGCCCTATTACTGGCCATCTCAGTATCCATTGATGGACAGCGTAGATTACGCCATTTTTCTGGCAAAACGCAGCCTGCGGAATAAACAGAAACATGGACTGGATGATTATGAGTTGGAGGCGCTGGCGCAGTTGAAAAAGAATTTGAATCAGAAATGGGACTTTATTTCGATGCAGGCTGATGAGCAGGTGAGAATAAGTAAGGAAAGGAAAAAGGTGGACAAGCTGGTGACGGATCAGCAAGAAAGGGCTTTCTGGCGGGTGTTAAGGCCTCCTCCGGGAAGCAGCTGTTGTGTGGAGACACCACCTATGTACAATCATGACTTCCATGCCAAAGAAGGGTTGAAACAAATTAGAAGAACGAATTTGATTGAGGATTTGAGAGCGGAAGTGGATCTGCTTAGAACGTCTTGTATACGAACGAGAATAAAAGTGAGCCAGGCGCTGGAAAGTTTGGCTTCACATTGTGAGGCGTATTATGAGCATGATCCCTTCTTGGTAGCGAGGCAGCCGTCCAACCCTTGGATTTCTGATGACCCTTGTTACTGGATTATAAACGCTCCCTTGTGAGTGGCTACATTTTTGATGCTATTTTTAAAAGGATTTTTTCAGATAATTGGGATGGGTGAAAATTTACAATGAACTTTGATTTTGTAGAATTGAAATTCCTACGGAGAGACGAGTAAAAAAATGGGCAATTTCAATGGAGGATCTTGTGCTGGATCCTACTGGTTTGTGCCAAATATGCAATTGTCAGTAGCCTTATTTTTAATTTTTGTATCCTAATCTAATTTAAGGGTTGTCTAAAAATTACAGGTTTAAGGGAAATCACTGCGTACCTGAAAAAAGAGTATTGTCACGAAAACATCCGCTTTTGGCTAGCTGTTAGAGATTTGAGGTATGGCCCTGCGTCCCAGCTTCGTGGTAAAGCACAACAAATTTACAAGTGAGTACTTCAAATTAGTTTTCTGATTAAATCTAAATAGTTTGTGGAATGGCACTAATTATTGATTTTCTCCAACAGCGAGTTCCTTTCACCTGGAGCCCCCTGTGAAATTAATATTGACATGAGGACTATGGAAGCTGTTCAAAAAGAGCTCAACTACCTGACCCCTTCCCGGTTCACCTTTGACCCGGCGGCCGAGCACGTGTATACCATGTTGCTCAAGAAAGACTGTTACCCTCGCTTTATCCGCTCAGAGCAGTACAAAACCCTGCTAGCCAATGCCCTTCAACCAATCAATCAGAAAAAGAGGCTGGACAAGTTCCTCAGTTATCTTGCTCTGGGGAAGAAAAAGTCTTCCACAGCCACGCCCCCAATTTGTCCAGTGGGCGGGGTGCTCACTCTTCCTCCAGCAACCATGGGTCTCGGAGAAATGTTCAAAGCTGCCGATGAGGCCATCCTAATTGGCGCCGGAAATAAGGGTGACCTTCTCTCCGCTTCCAGTCTTGATACCGATAAGTTATCCGTCATGGCCGACTGTCCGTACAGGTTTGCTTGTCAACTCAAATATTTATCAAATTAGATTTTTACTCTCATTTTTTTCTACCACATTTACATAAGATTTTCGTTACTAGTTAATTAACAAAACTTACGTACTTAAAAATATTTATTTTATTTTAAACAATCAAAGTCATATCTGGCCAGCCAAAAACCAACAACGTCAATCAATCAATGTTTTATTTCTTTAATTTTCCATTCTCAACACTTTCTTGTTTTGTAAATATACCTTGCATGTACGCAAACTTTGTGTACTCGTATGCATGCGAATATATTTCCAAAAAAGATAAAAAATAAGTCTTCTAAACGGCCCACATCAATCATCACTGACTTTTTAACGGATCTGTCTTCTTGATTATTATTGCAACTTCTTCGTGTTCGTGTATAGGGGAGATTTAGCTCCGGATGACAGGAGAGATATTGACTCTGCATTAAATACGCTGTAAGAAAAATATCCACTACTACTACTTATATTACAAAAAAAATCCTCTAAATAAAATAAACTTTCACTCTTTCTCTATCTCTCTCTATCTTTCTCTTTGTATAAAATTATCTCTCGTGTACTCCAAAAAATACAAAAGAATTTAATTTTTAATCTTTTTTCTAATTTTCAATCTCGTTTCCATTTTGATCATTACAGAACATGACATATTTTTCAAAAAGTAAACGTTGTATTAGTTGTTTATGTGTTCATTATACATTTTTTTCTTACACTCACATTCTGACTATATGAAGTACATTTAAAAGTGATAAGAATTTAATCGTTGTTTTAATTGTTGTTGAACTGCACTGCATTCTTTCCGTTTGTTATTCAAACACTAAATGTTCGTGTCGTGAGTTGATTGATGTTGTTAATTATATAATTTTTCCGTCGGTTGTAAATGTATGTGTTAATTTGGACATCTATGGGCTTTCGTAATATATTTGCGTTTTTGAAATGACTAAATTTCTACATGGATAATGATAAATGGGGTTTTTTACAAAAATGAAAAATTCATTTTTTGATTATATGGAATTTTTCGGCCTCGACGTTTGTAGGTGTACTCGGTAAAGTATGATTTAAAAAATTAGTAGATACATAGTTGGTAGCTTTGGTCTTTGACATCAGCAGAGGAAATTCTTGCAAGGATAATGATGATGACATAATGATATAATAGTAATGTTGCTGTTTTTTATATACCAAGTCAAAGATAGTTGTGTATCCTTGATTCTTTTTTATAACTTCCGTGTGTGACGTTGTATATTATGTGGATTAATTTTTGTGAGTTGTTGTTGGTTTGTGGTAATTTTAGAAATGTATGTGTCTTTTATTTCTGGATGTATTTCATCAATATTTTCGTAACGCTATTCGTTGTTGCTCTTTTGCTTTTATTTATATCAAACTGTTATTGCAATTTGCAATATTTGGGAATATCACTTAATTGGGGTATTGTGAGACACTTTCATTAGAGATAATTTTTGGATTTTCCAGGTCTCAAGGGAGTTTTGACGACGTTTGTCCTTGGGAAAGTATGGAAAAGCTTCCAGAAAAGGATAAGGGTGGAACCGCTTCCTTGTCGCAATCCGTGACATCTGCCTCCCACACTGCTCCGACGACTTCTGTTGGTGGCCCCATCCTGACAACAGTAACAGCCAATAAACCATCCACATCTGCAGCCGCCCTTGTGGCCAATTCACTGAAACAAACTTTAACTTCCAGCCTTGCGACAGCAGTAGTAACTGAAACTTCGAAGGTGATACCATCCACAAGTACTTCTGCCTCTGCTGGCGCCGCTACAACGTCGGCATCGTCAATGATAGTGCGTCAGGAAAGTGTGCTTTCAAAGCAAGGGTCCATGTCCTCCACCGCTTCTCCAGCTATACTACAGCGAAATATCAGTCCAACACCTTCAAGTTCATCAAGCGCTGCTCTTTTAGACAATCAACATAACAAACCCGTTCAACCCCAACAACAGCCATCGGTGAGTAGTGAAAGTGGTGCGGGTGGGACAGGAGGTGAAGTGAGTTCATCAACCACTTCTCTCAGTAAAGACAGTGTTATCCATGCTTCCCCATCCATTTCAATTCAGTCAGCAACAAGTAAAGCTGGAGAAAGTGGGGGAGGAACTGGAAACAGTGGGAATTGTACAATGACTGATGGTGCACTAGCATCAACGTCAACATCATCACGAAAAATCAGCGTTCCAAATGAAATTGGTGGAGGTGTATCACTGGAAGCTCGTAATGTTGTCCCCATATCAGTAGGTTCATCGCCACCTGGTTCACGGAAACCGATTTCTCCTTCAAATCCGTCGACATCAGCTTCTTCCTCAACGTCGGGTAACTACAGGCCAAGCACGGGTAACTCGTCTAGTACTAATGCTGGGGATTTGGACAATAAAAATAATCAACAACCAGGCCAAAATGGTTCGAGCGATAGTGCTAAAGAAGTTTGTCCTTGGGATCATGAGTAAGTTCAATTTAAATTAAATTCACTCAAGCCCATTTACACAGGTTCATATACATTTATAAGTCATTGGTCAATGCTTTTGTTGATTTCAGAAATGGTACTAGACCAGAAAGTATCACGTTTGTAAAAACCTACTCCACGCTTGGCTACCTCTAAAAAAACAATTTTATTATTTCCGATCAGTTGACAAACTAATCCTGTTTAAGTTTATGTGTAAAAAAGGTATACTTTTAAATAAGAGAGTAACTCAATCAATCAACGGCAACAACAACGCTTCATTACTTGTATCAACAAACTAATTAATATTAAATTGTATTACCGTGAAACTAATCAATCAGTACGATACCATCAAAAGAATTTTATTTTTGCTTATTCTTACACATTACATTGCCCAGAGCTGATTGCAGTTCATCTTAAAAAATGTCCCCAAGTCACAAAATAAAACTATTCAATATCTTCCCCTTTCAACGTTTCAACGCTATCATTCTTGTTCAGGGAAGAAAAGTTTGACTATCAGGAATTTTGTAACGGATTATACTAACATTTAAACATTTTATTGTTGGTTTTGATGTCGAAATATACTTGTAATATGCCTTATATATTTGTGATAAGCAAGGCGTATAATTTGTTTACGCAAATTAGAATTTTTAATCAATTGATTTGATGTTTTCAAACCGAAAAGCATTTACCAATGATTGGGGCTCCAATCCATTCAAACATTCGTAAATGAAGTTGAAAGTGGCATTGTGTCATTTGTGAATGCAATTTACCTAAACTAAATTGATCTGAATCAGTTGATTGAAAATATAAATCGGCATCGGCATACTTATGACATTTTTTAAAAACTAATGCAATTTACAGGTTCAAAGATGAAGAGCAACCAAACTTGAGTGAATTTATAACTGTATACAAAAAACATAGCGGCTTAAAATATTCCTAATTGTCTGACAAGACGACGTTTACTAAACTGGTTATTGTTGAACTTATAACAATTGTTAATGTAACAATCCATGTTTCGAAAACAAAATTGTTACGTACATGTCAGCCATTTGAAATAATAGTTAGGCTTGCGATGGAATACCTATGTTATATCAAATCAAGAGATGCTATAATTGTTACATAAATATAATTAAAGTATGCAAATTATCTATACTATTACCCGGGTGTGAAATCAGATAAAATGTATTGGTACAGTACGATAATCTAAAAATATACAATTAGGTATAAAAGTATGATAAGATAATTATAACGTAAAATTAAATTGCGAGAAAAGTACTAATTAAAAATAGGAACTTTAAGGTGTATGGGTATTATTCTAAATATGCGGCTTAAAATTTAGATATGATGACGTAGACTTTGTTCCTTGTTTTTGTAATGATACATGCGCAAATGTCATTAAGTCTATATGATAACGATATTGTTAAAATAAATTATTAAGAAAAGCTGCAGGAATATATTAGGCGGTTAGAGAATTAACGCATGCGTAAATGTGGATGTGGATTATGAAGACTTTTGTGCAATGGTGATTGGGGATGTGTGCAAATTTTTAAGAACCAACAAAATGTTCATTTTCAGAATAAAAAAAGGTCTAAGAATGGTGATATGTACAGAAAAAATACAATTCAATAAAAAACGATGGCATATGATTTTTTAAAGAGTAACAACTGTCAGTATTTTATTTTTTCTTGTTGATTGATAATTGTTATTGGTATTTGGATATTACTGGTTGTAACTCGCCAAAGCGGATTGTTCCACAGGAGGGATCAAGGTCAGTCGTTTTCCACAGCGTCTGTAGAAAAAGAAAATAAGTTTATTCAACAAATTATCAAAATAAGTTAACGATTATGAAATGTTGTTATCATTTTGCATACTCCATGAGCTCTTTGATGATTGGAATGGCTTTCTCTTTGGGAGCACTAGCTGCGCACGTACAAGGCTCCAAAAATAACGGTCTCAAATACTTCCCAGTGACTTGCTGAACTTGTGACATGGTAGCCTCTGCAATTTTACTCATAAGCCTTCTCCTCGCAGATCCAAGCTGTGAAGATCCTTTATAATGCGACAACAAACTCAGCATAGCCACATATTTCGGCGTATTTTCTTCCATTGATAACCCAAAAATCATGGAACTTTTAGCCGAGCTCAAAAGCATCTCATCCCAAGTGCTCACTTGCGTTCCAGACCCTTCCGGTTGTAAAGAGGCCTTTGTCCCAGGTTCCCCCACTTTACAATGTTTCGCTATAATGTCATAAGCCTTGCTATAAGCCAGTGCAATATTTGGACAATGCCTCATCTCAAAGTAGAGGAGACCTTCTGAGGGACTCACTCGAATGTCCACCTCTTCAGCCAACTTTGCATCCACAATTTCCTTCTGAAACGGACCATAATCCCGCTGAATAAAATACTGAAGGGCTACCAACAAATAAGGATAATCTGGATCCTGATAAGAACGTATTCCAGGAGCTGCCTGAATCAAGCATCCAATTTGTGCCTCTGCCTCTTCAACATCCTGTTGTTCCTCAGGTATTGCCATTCGAAGGATTTGTTCTCTAGAACATTTCGCAATGCATTCCGAGCTTCTCATCCAATTTGTATCAGGACCATTAGAAAGTCTCCTTGTATCATATCCCCAGTGCCAACCTGTATAGTCAAAAGTTTTCTTAAAAAGTTGGGATATCCCTTCAGTCGTATTTGTTTCATTGGGATCTGTTGCCAAATTAAACTCCATCTTTTTCATACTCCCTGCCACATGCACAGTCATATTCTCCGGCCGTAAAATTGTCATTCTAATCCCTTCCAACATTTTGGAAATCTTTCTAGTACTTTTGGGTAAACTCTCGGCAATTCTCCGAAGAAATGTTGATTGTCGTACCAAACTAATACACTTTGGCACACTATTCATCAAATAAAGCGAGTCAACTAGCATGCTGCGTGTCATCACGGATCCCAACTTTTTTAACTCGTTGTCAATTTCCTTGACTAGTTTAATACAAGTTTGTCTCAGTTTATCCGCTTGCCATTTAGTATTCCAGAGAAGATACTGAGCCCAACAAAAACCCTCCCTTATTTTAGTCACGTCTAGAAGAAATCTCAAGCAGAAAAGATGAGGATAAGTTCCACAAGAGAATCTTGTCCTGTCCTCTAGTTTCCCGTGCCATTCCAATCCGAAAAATGTTTCAAATTGAATACAATCATTTTGCATTCTCAACTTCATTTCCTCTGCTGTATGAAATTGATCCGAGTTGTCTAAAAATGGGGAATTCAAAATCCCATCGGCAAACAAAACCAAATGTTTCTTTTCTTCCAAAGTCAGCTCACTGGTGTCCATCAAAATTGTGAGAAACACGTAACTGGATTCAATGTCATCTACGTATAAATTGCATAGTGTGCCTTGGGCCCACCTGGGATTATCCTTTCTACTAATTTTTGTAAATCCAATAGAGTTCACTGAAGGTAATGGATAGTGCTCTAGGAGCTCCGTGGGCGGCGGCTTTTGAAACATTTTATGTGCAGCCTTGTATCTCTGTGCCAGTTTTTTGGTGTTTTTAATGTTCTCTGGTTCCATTCTGGTTTCCATTCGTTCAGCTTCCTCTTCTTTTAACTTTTCTGCATAACTACTACTTGGTACAGCGCCTACAGTTGTCCATTCCAAGTCTAGTATTCCTTGAATAACATGCTTCCAAAATTCTGGTGGCTGTTTCAAGAAATGATGTATTGTATAAGCATGATTCACTCTTCTGTCAAACATCAAATCAGAATCCTTTTCTAGGTACAGAAAATCCGGGATTATGGAATGCGCAATTTTTTCCTGGACAAGAGTCTCCAAATGAGTCATTTCTTGTTGATAAGCGTGTTCCACAATTTTACACATTCTTTCATAGTCGAATTCATGGTCATCGTGGATTTGCATTTCCAGTGTCCTTCGCAAAATGTGGGGAACGGAAGAAATCATATCAAGGGGAACATTTTGACATTCAACAGAAAAGAGAGTTTGTTTAAGGTCATATTCCGTAATGGAAAGGGTTGTAGCCAATGTTGTTAAACCATCAGGCGCATTGATGCTTATCATTGATGTCCTTGTTTTCCGACGAGTAAATGACTCGACCACGGGCCCCGTCACTAAATATTCCAGAACTAGTCTCATGGCCACACATCTATTTAACTTTTCAGTGGATGGGGGCCCCAAAATGCCTACCCTGACTATTGAAGCTTGTCGACGATGTTCCTCTTGTACAGAAGCTGGATATTCCAATCGACTCATTACAGCATCTTCAATCGTATGCAGGGGCTCAGCTAACCATGGCTTTTTCCAGCCTTCTCGCTTCTTTCCCAACTCGCCAGTCATTATTGGGCTGAGCATATTAAACAGCTCTTCTTTTTCAACATCTCCGCAAACAACCATACAAGTGTTTGTTAAATGATAAAATTTCTTATGAAACTTTACAAGTTTGTCCAGCATGGAAGTTTCTAGTGTTCTTAGATTTTCCGAGGTTCCATAAATGCTGTACTTGTAGTTTGATTGTTCGCCAAATGATTTGCGAATCAGTTCCAAAGCAGTAATTTCGACAGGATCTCTTTCCAAGAAAATTATGTCTTTGAGGCAAGGACCCTTTTCTTTGCCATCTCCATCAACAGAAAACACTTCATGGAGAAATGAAGGTTCTTGAAGCTGTGGCATGAATAAATGATCAAAAACGACGGGAAGCAGCTTCGAAATTCCTTCTTTCCCGGCCGTTGTGAGATGATAGCAGGAATGATCCCTCTCTGCCCATGATCTAGGAGTGGTGGCGTAACACTGATTGGCAATATGTTGGAATAAGCCAGGATGAGAAAAGTTTTTACTACCACCTTGCCAAATCATATGCTGGAGAATATGAGGTAATCCATAGTCATCTTCAAGTTTGTGAGCTACTATCCAGTAGCAGTGAACCTGTGGACCTGGAACATGTGCATGAATTAATTCCATTCCAGTGGAGGCGCTACGATATTTGGCAACGGGATATGTGTCATTCATTTTTACGGAGGAGATGAGGTTCCATCCTGAGGAGTTTGTTAAGGGTGGTGGAACACGTTGCGCAGAGCTTTCTGTCTCTTCTTCCCCCTCGTCTTCGTCTTCTTCATCCTCATAAGTTTCTTCAGTCTCTTCTTCGTCCTCCTCCTCAGAGACATACGTGGCTGAGGTGCCGCCACGAGTGTACGACTCTGTTATATCTTCAAAGGTACTCATGTTTTGAAATGATTCCCATTACATTATGAATTTATGCAAGTGACTTTGCAGATTTCAATTTATGTATCATGCAAAAATATTTTTAATTGTTTCATTGTATGTTATAATCCTTTCCAAATTTTTATGATAAACTCGCCTAAGTAACTGCATGGCTTTCGGCGTGAATAGCAGTCATCATCATAATGAATCATGGGGAAACATAACTTTCATAAAGTTAGACACTGATCGTAACAATGATTTCAACAATGGGCTTGTCTCATCTCAGATAACATCAATGGTACACAATGCACTATGATTTTTTCAATGGGTGAAAATTGAACTTATTATTATGCGTATGTATAAGCTCTTACTTATCATTATCATCATAGTCTAACTACGTTGTCGTCCCAGGATCTTCAGTTAAAAGAAAACCAATATATCAGTCAGAAATTTTTTCATGGCATCAAATACTGCAAGGAACACCGTTCAACTATCCGTCATGTAAATGTATGCAATTCAATTTAACATGACGGTAAGTACTGTAAAAATACACATGATGGTCATAGTCACTTCTCAAAAATAAGTTCATGATCTACTTTTGCTTTCATCTGGGTTTTCTACTATGTATATTTTCCTACATGAAAAAGTACCGTTTTATTGCAAAGCAATATGAGAAACTCAAACGTGAGACAATAGAACAAGTGTTGCACAGATACTGGGTTTTATTAAGCACATCACATTCCTTCACATGCTCGATGCAATGATATTACGATAGAATTAAAGGGTATCAAATCCATATTATTGTAATGCTTTAGTTGACTGTGCAAAGCAGAGATTTAATTTTACATGAGACACAAGTGTAATTGTTCAAAATGTTCTCTGCTCACATCTGTGAGCTTGTAAAAAGGATTTGCTGTACTAAAAATTGGCTATATCGTAACATTTAAAGCACATAGCTCAGCTCTCTCCTGTTTTTTGCTCTAATTTTCCAGAGAGCAATGTTTTCATTAATTCTGCGAAGGCAATGTCATCGTCTCTTCATGATAGTGTCAATAATTTGTTGCTCCCAAGGAGGTGGGCTTTCCAACAGCAGTTCCAGTTCCACGAGTTATGTGGTGTGTGCTGGTGGTGGTGATGATAAGACAATATTATGTGCATGATACTCTCAGATAATTAGCTGTTTACTTTTTTTAATGTTAAAGGATTATCACTTGTGTACATACACACATCACACTTAACTCTTGTGATTGCAAAGGAGTGTGAACATGAAGAAAAGATTAAGTGAAATTGTAACAGTGAGAAGGTGTGAAATGTGATAAAAAGTAAAAATTTCGACCAAAAAATCGGTTTTTTGCTCAATTTACAAACGCTTCCTGTCTCGTTAAAGTTTTTATTTATTTTAATTGTGCTATTTTACGAACAATTTTAAGTGTTCAGTGTTTTTTTACTACTGAGAAAACGATACTCATTATTTTTTAAGCAAGGCTAATGTTCATTCCAATGGTTCTATAATTTATTTTAAACTTAGCCAAAGGCAAAGTAGAAACAGTGAATTTTAATTGCAAAACGTTAAATTTTTATCTCTGACATTCTTCGTTCAAGTTCATGAATTTACACATCAATCAGTATTATTTATTTTACACAAAAGTCATTGATCTGTAAATAACTTATCATTGTGCTGCATGTTGTGTGCGTGCGTGACATTGATTAAGTAGAAACATAACTTATAATTGTCGTGCATGTAGGAAAAGTACAAATATTTGTTATAATTTATGAATGCTTTATACCAAAGTGCATTAAGTGAACGTTTTAAAACTTTACAAATATATTTTAAAGAAAAGCTCCTTTAAGTGCACCTACTTAATATTTTTAACTATACAAAATGAGTTCACAACAACGACATTCTGACAATCAGTCAAACTCCTCATCCGTCCAAAACGATGATCATGATCAGTCATTAAACAACGACCAGAACCTCATCCATGAGCCTCCATCATCAGCATCAGATGCAGCTACTGAAGCCTCTATTAATTTTACTGAACAAAGTCAGGGCCACACTCCCTCGCAGAGCACCAGCCCAATTCGCTTAGATCTGGAACGCCCCCCTCCAATCCAATTTACCACTGGAGGAACCGGTCATTACCCCTTTTTTGGGGAAGGTGGAGGCAGTGGGGGAGGTGGAAGCTATTCCACAACCACCACAGAACCTGCTACACCAACATCTCTATTTTCAGAACAATCTGATCCTCCACCAGTGCTCTCATCATCGGCCTCAGACTCTACATTTAGTCCATCAGTGCTGGCTTCATCAGGGAAACGCTTTTGGAGTGAGTCATCCTCATGGCTTATCTCCCGCATTGCGTATCATCATAATTCACAATCCTCCTCGTCTGCGTACTCCTCCATGGACAAATCAACGTCCGGTTATGGAAGATGTTGTAAGTGAAAAAGGCAGTTTTTATGATTATTTCTTCACATTTTGCGTAATCAGATGGTTGCATTGTTTTATAAGAGCTTTAAGAGGTTCCATGTGCATGGTATCGTATGATATGATATTCCCATCATCATATTTTTACTTTAGTATTTCCCTGTATTGCCAAAGTACACGTTCGTTTTGTTACCAACTACTTACGCTATCATACAGTCATAATAGCACACAAGTATATATCGATCTATCCAGGATAACCGTAAAAAGGCATTACATTAAATTTTCACAGATGAAATACTTTAATGAAACATGTTAGTTGAATTGAAGCATGGCTATTGCACAGTTTGGCTGGCATTGTTGGCATATTCCACGGAAAACATTTTCGTTTAATTTTCAAGAGGGTTGGATGCATGTGAGGGTGGTAGCTCCGGAAAGTGTCGATTTCTCCAGCCAAAAGTGTATATCTAGCTTGTATCCAGAAAGAAGCTGGAAACCTCTATGCGATTCACCACCACACATGTAGGAATACATGTATTGCAAGGCATACATTATCCTTGCTGGAAGCTAAGAAACTAAGAAAGTCACTTCATTTTCTCTGCATGGTTTTTCATCAAAAACTTTCAATGGAAAAAATTTCTCCATTAACACCAAAAGAAGAGCATCTTCAATACCAAAACCAGCAACATTACCAACCAAAAAGAGCAGCAACGTAATAATAAAAATCACAACATTTTTCATCGATCGCTTTCTCCAGTAAAGCAGCAGCAGTGAGATTTGTGTGTACATAATATATACTCTGTATAAAAACACATCTATTCCGGGAACATCACAAAAAAAACGCAGATTTTTCTTGATACTGGCTCTATACCTTGTATAAAATCATCATTATCAACGTTAATTAAGCTAATTTTTGGTTGGAAAGGCAGAGCAACGTGCCATGTGAAAGTAAAAAAAAATTACTGTGAAGTAATAATTTCTAGAAATGACAAAGCAAACGGAGAATAAAAGTATTGCGAGTGTGGGCGGGGGTGGGTCTACTAATTCTGCCAACTCGCATAATCATCATCATAATTCTGGAGTGAATACCACCCCCTCGAGCACATTAACGACAACATCAAATACAGCTGCCAACGGTGGTAGCAATAATAACAATGGAACCGGTGGCACGACAGGCAATAATACCACGACATCATGTTTCCCATCTGTTGACAGGCGAGATTTGTGCCCAAATTTTGACGCATCGGCAGGAGTAGATGATATTATTGGAGATGGGGATGTGAAGGAAGGGCCGTTTACTCACAAAAGTTATAATAGCGCACAAGACACAATTTATTTGTGCAACTTCAGGGTCAGTGTGGATGGGGATTGGTTGTGTTTAAGGCAATTGGATGATGTTGAGGTGCCAATGCAACGACCGCCGTCGTACTACGAGACGCTACCACCCTCACCAGAATTCGTTCCATTTTATGGTGCACATTTACATATTTCACTTAAATTCATAAGCATTTTGTTAGGCGCATGCATTTGAAACTGATAATTGTGTAATATAATGTATATATGTATGGTACAATGTAAACTTTGAATTTGTAGATCGAGATCCATCATCCGTGGAAAGGTCCAATCTCCTCAATATCACCAAGCTAGTGATCAAAGAGCTCATAGAATGGTCAATTCGTCATGGCCGATCTCTTGAATCAGATCATCCTCCTCTGCAGCATTTCTTTATTGTTTTGGAACATGCTATGCGTCACGGTCTCAAGCCAAAGAAAGGTCTACTGGGCCCTAAAAAGGAGTTATGGGATGTACTCCAACTTGTAGAGAGATGCACAGCGGAAGCACAGGATATCACTGTATCAATTAGGGACTTGCCTACTGTGAGTACTCACTTGGGTAGAGCAAGGGCATGGCTGAGACTAGCTCTAATGCAAAAGAAACTGGCAGACTACTTCAAAACGTTGATTGACCGGAGGGATGAAATGCTACATGAATTCTATGAACCTTTTGCGCTAATGATGAGTGACGAGGCTCCTGTTTTGGGTGGGCTCTTGGTTGGCCTGAATGTTATCGACTGTAACTTTTGTCTGAAGGAGGAGGATTTGGATACCCAACAAGGCGTAATTGACTTTTCCTTGTACCTGAGATCCAGTCGGTCGAGTGAAAGTCCGGATGATGAGGTGCATGAGCAGACCAACAAATTTGACTCGGTGCTGGACCAGAAGAACTATATTGAGGAACTGAATAGGCATCTAAAGTATGTGAATTTGAAAGAAAAAAGAGTAAGTTTTAAAAGAGAAGTAAGTACACAATTTTGCTTGTGTTCACCACAGTTCCACCGTGGCAAATCTTCAGACCCGAGTGGAAACTCTGACCACTACAAACGCACTGATGAAGGAGGACTTGGCAATATCAAAAAATACTATACTCGCCATGCAAGAAGAAAATAGGCAGTTAAAATATAAAATGGAGCAGCAGCAAAAGTTGGAGAGTTTAGCAGCGTCTGGGAGACTTGAACAAGAGTCTTCCTCGCAGCGACATTATTGTAGTTCTGATACAGAGGTGGATGCAGCACAGGCAGCTGTGGAATCTGACAATACTAGTAGTAGTAATGGGTTATCGGTTCAAGACCTGAGTAAAAAGTTGCACGACGAGAGAACACACAGGGAACAGTTGGAAGGGGAGCTGGAGAGCGTGAAAAGGCAAAAGGAGGAGATGGAGGTGGCCATGAAGTTGATGGAGAAGGATGTTCATGAAAAGCAGGATACGATTATTTCCCTGAGAAGCCAGTTGGATGATATTAAAATGATTAATTTGGAGATGTACAAGAAATTACAGGTAAACATGAATTCATAATGATAAAAGTTGATTTTAATAAATAATTATGATGTTTAAATGTGAAGTTTAAATGAATGTCATGCTATTTTGGTAAAAACATGGTAATTTATTATGTGACCTGAATGATAATGTACATATATGTGTGCTAATGAATAATTTTGATCATGCGACTGCTGCACACCTGCAAAAAATAGGAGTGTGAGGAGGAGCTAAGAGATAAAGGCCGACTTATTGACCGTCTCCAGTTGAAGACCACACAGATTGCCACTTTACTACAAAATTTGGAAGCAGCCAAAACTTTTGACTTGCCTTCTCCATGCACTGGGATTGGTGGTGGATCCAATTCGGGTTTCCCATTTGGATTTTCTTCGGGAATGACAGCTCGTCCTCAAAACTTTGATTCCCCAATACCCATAGGTCATAATAGTAGTTTACATCAAATGAGACCATCGAAAAAGTCTCCTTTCACTCCAACGCCCACAGGCCATGGTCAGTTTCCTTCTCCGGGTGGAAATCCTGGAAAGTCTAGAATCAAACCGATTCCAAGCTTTGAGGAAATTCAAAAACAGAAACGGGAAAAACTTCAGGAGGAAGTTGTGGAGAAAGTGGGGAAAGCAGAGGATTAGAAATCTTTTCGTTATCAACCTTTGGAGACCTTGCATGATGATTAATTTTTAGAAGAAATGATTGTTCTTTTGCATATAAAATAGCATGCGCGTTTATGGAAATTCAGCGATTTTAAAACAATAAACGATAAAAATACTACTAATTTTTTACTTTAATTTTTTATTGTTTTTGTTTCTTTCTGATTAAATGAACTTTTAGGAATGTGAAAAATCGTTGAAATTTAAAAGTGATCTGGTGACAAAACTGGAGGAAAAGATCGCCTTGTTGGATGACACAATTAGCAAACTTGAGGAAAAGTAGGTTTAAAACACAAATTAAAATTTATGTGTTGATCTCGTATTAAAAACTAGTCAATAAGCTTTATAATCTATAAAACTATATAGCTTTAACCTTCAAATAACTTTCTATTTCATATTCCTATCATTTTCCTTTCATTTTTCTTCAATTTCCTGTTCTATTCTACAAATTTCATACATTATTGCATGGTTTTAAAAAACTGGAAAGTAACACATAATTTCAAAATTAAGAAGAGAATATTTTTGGCAATCAACTTTAATTTTTTGATGTCGTGTTGAAACGTTGACATTTGGACTGAATTTCAAAATAAACTTTTCACAAAATAATAGTTTGTCATAATCGTTCGGAAAGTTATATGTATTTTTGGGATGGTATCTAATATTTAAACAGGCATGCTATGCTACTTGAATGACAGAGCAAGTATTAAAGGAATGCATAGTAAAACTTATGAAATAAATTATGCAAAATCAGACTATTTTAGAAGGTCTTTAACTACTGTAACGTAACTTGACATGCAATTATTTTTTAACTTGTCATGTTATTTATAGCATTGTTACAAGTTCAAGTGGAACTTCATGGATGCATTATGCATTGTGCATGAAAATTACCAACGAAAATAGCTATTCTCTAGTAACTATTAAGTCAACATACAACATTACGCTGATCTGTGCTAAAGAAAACCTACAATGCTATATATGAATTTTACTTTTCATAAATAAATTGAAAGTAAAACGAAATGTTGCCAACTATTTACTAAAAAAAATTGCCCAGTCGTATTGTAATGTTCAATCTGTTAAAATAAATATCATGAAAGTGCTTAAAATGATAATCCTGTTATACAAACATGTTTACCTTTTATGTCATAATCGGCAGTGTACATACTTCTTTCTTTAAATGTTTTCTGATACTCCAAGAAAAGCATAATATAGAGAACAATTCAGAAGTCTTGATGGTGTTAGGAAGAAAATTATAAAACTGATTTTGTGCTTTGAATAAAAAATAAATAACATAAAATCAAATTGAAATCTTCAACATAAACTGCTACATTTAATGGGAATTGTTTCTTGAATCTGCTTTTTAACCAATTTTTCTTTCGGTATTTATTTATTTTGAATTTGAACCTTTTTTCTGTTGCTGTTTTTATCTCATCAAAATTTTGCATTATATTCATAATCAAGTCTCATTTATTGGCACTAATGGAAAATTTTGTTTCTTTTGTTTGTTTCTTCTAAACCCCAATTACCTTCTCACCCATTTTTCATCTCAATAAAAGGATCAAAGTTGGAACAAATGAGCTGAAAGGCGCCCATGAAACAATGAGAAATCTCGGGAAGCAGATAGCTGACAAAGAACTGAAACTGTCCACACTGGAGGGTGATTTAAGAATAGAAAGAGAATGGCGACAGTCTCTCCAGGAGTCGGATGTGAAAGATAAAGAGGAAATTTGCAAGTTAAACATGGAGATTCAAAAGCTACAACTTCTTAAAAATGTATGCCGATTTTATTCAATTTAAAAATAGTATATTATGTCATGTCACAGACCAGAGTTTTATGGAATGCGGAAAATTGTAATGACCTATTTATATATTTTTTAATGCAGGATCTGGAAACTTCAAGACTGGAAAATCAAGATCTACACAAGATATGTCGGGAGCAAGAGGAAGCGCTTGCGGAAATGGGTGCCAAATACCGAGAGAAAGTATTGCGTGAGGACGGGCTTCGTGAAGTCAATGCCACCGTTAGTAGTTACGTTTGGAAAGACTCCAAAGACTGTACTCATTGCAAGGAGTGTACTTTAGAGTTTACCATCACAAGAAGAAAGGTAACTAGCTAATTACCATATACATATGTTTGTATCATGCAAGCAAATAAGTGGAAATTGTTTTAAATTTTGAATGACATTTACTGCATTGCAGCATCATTGCCGAAATTGTGGTGACGTGTTTTGCCAACGGTGTTCAGATAACCAGATGGAGCTTCCGTCTCATGCCAAACCTGTTCGTGTATGCGACCGGTGTTTCTCCTTTCTCCTGCAAAGATGCAACAATCCATCTTCATCTTTACCAACAACAGCTCCTTCCACTGCTCCGAATTCTTCAGTGCAATCGCCGATTGATTAAACTGAAATCATTGGAAAAAGCAGCAACCACACAACTTACCTGAGGTTTTTTTTACTATTTTATTTTGATGCACCGGACAATCTACAGCATTTTTATAAAAAATTATACAGCCCGCACCAATGAAACTTTCTCGAAAATTGAGGATAACTTTTTACATGGCGAGTACAGTTTGGTCAAGCGATATTAATTGACGTTTTTTATTTATTATTTTGTGAAATTTTAATCAAACTCTTTGTAAATGTTCATTTGAAACTAAATGTTAATTCTTTTAAATTATATTAAGATGACAAGCGTCATTTTCTCATCATCACCAGTACCTAATGTCATGTTTTTCAAAGATGAAAATTTTATACCATTATCATATTATGCATAAAATGCAATTTATAAAAAACCAATCTACAAGTTTAATACGACAAGAATAAAAAGAGCAAAAAGCTATTTTTAAAAGTACAAAATATAAATGTAGCAAAGCCATAAAAATCAACCACCAATCTGTGGAACATCAAAATTATTTTTTTATATTCAAAAATTACATTGTGATCCTGCCAATATGTATCATTGTTCACTATAAAAACCGCATCCTAGACACGGCATAATAAGCTGGAGTTATAAATACAAGACGAAGTTCGCAGAGAAATTAAACTGATGGCATTCTGGACACTTATCTAATCATTGTCATCTTCCATATTTATTTGTGGTTGTTCGAATTTGTGGTTCAATCAATCTAAGTATTTATGGCCAATGTAGACTTTTTTAATCAAATGAATACCTAATATTAAATTTATAACCTTCCCAACATCCGCCCATGGTCTCACGATTGTTTGTATGGATTCTCAATGCTCGACCTCAAGAGATAATTTTATATCAGGATATTGAATTCTGTATGGCTATGTCACACAGCAAGACTGAGAACAGTACAGTGCAATGCGACAGAATGAATTGCTTCACTATGAAATTACAATTTTGTTCATGAATTTTTTATGTGTACAAATTACTTTTGCACTTTGTGCATGCAATACCAAGTAAGCAAATTTGTTTATTATGATGCTCCAGCTACTGGAAATAAGAAACCAACAAAACCACAAATATCCTGCATTTCAAAATATTTAACTGTACATTTTCCCCATTCAACATCACCTTATTCTTCGTGATGGCGTTCCCAGTTGTTTCCTCGATGACTCAAAGCTACGACAGAAAATTTTGTCCGTTTTCATATGAATTATTTTTTAAATTTCCACTTTATCCAGATCATTTAACCAGAACCACCTTTATTTAAAAGAATGAATAGTGTAAAATTTAAACTAGCCAAATCAGTGGATTACTGTATTGATTCATTTACCTTCTTTACAGCAACATGTCACAAGATATTTCGGGCCATATTCAAGGACACCAGACAAAGGTCACAAATTTTTAGCTTTGTAAATTTCGGATTGAGTACACTTTGTGTTCTTCCATTGTGCTTTTTTGCCATTAAGAGACATACTCCTTCAACATATCGTTTGATATTCACAATTTGTAAGTGTTCACATTCCATAAAAAATGTAACAAAAATTTGTATACTAAAACTGATTATTGGGTTATCTTTTATCTTTGTATAACTAGTTGCAATAGTATCATGTATAATGAGCGTCATCCTAATATATTCTTACAAAAAGGTAATAAAGTAAAACTACCAAAATTTTCATCAAATTTACAATGCGATTAATCTAATGCATTTCTTTTTTTTTGTAAAACAATTTATTAGAGAAAACACATTTTGTGTAAAATCTGGTGTTTATCTGAAACAAGCGTCATTTTTACATTTCTCTACCTCACCTTATCTGAATCAGTGCATATCGCATGGCCTGGACTTACATTACTTGGATTTAGCATGGTTATCAAATTATATGGTTTGTGGGTAATGTACTACTTTTCATTGGAAGTGGAAAACTCTCCAGAGAGTTTACTTGATGACGACGAAGACTTAAAAATTGATCAGGAAAGATATAAAGCCAAATATATTGCTAAAAGGTCATTAATGGCGAGAAGGGACACAGATCAAACTAGCATTGCTTCACCGCCCCCAAGTCCAGGAAACTTTGAAGATGATGATGATGACCATTTAGATGAGTGTGGTGATTCAGTACTTGACGACAATTCTCCTACTGCTGCTTCAATTATGTTTTTTCACAATGAAAATATTTTTAATCATAGGCCTTATTCTATAGAATCAACTGCTTCAAAAGATAACATAATAATTTCTGATCTTATGTGTGGTGGAAGCTCATCACTTAATGCAGAGCTACAAGTATAAAAATTATCCGAGAAAATTTGTGATTTGATTATAATTGGTGCAATTCCAAAACTTTATCTTTTTATTCATTTTTTAAATAATTTGTAAATGTTAGATAAGCAGATAAAGCATGCAATAAAATTAATGTTTAAAGTAATATCGATAAAATACAATTAAATAATCTAGCAGTATAACTCAAAGTCGATTCTTTTGGAAGAATAAAACGGACCAGCTTGTTTTTCCTTTCGGACAAACACTCCATCTTTAAAGTAACCTTCACTCACCCAGGAATGCATTTCTGAGGATGTATGAGGGCCGTACACGGGAGCCTCCTCTTTATCCTCCCATTTAAATTCCCATCTTACCTCATCACTGGCATCACTAATTGACTTTGCCCCACCAGCTACCGACGACGACGATGGTGCATCTTCTTTTTCAGGTACATCATCCTTCTTGGCTTCAAAGCCATCACCAAACATGTCATCATCATCATTCACTGCAATCGCCAACTTTTTTGACGCCTCCCGTTTAATTTTGAAAGTGACACTTTCATAAGTTTCCTGATAAACGTCCATATTTCCTGTAGCAGTAAGTATGGTGTCTGCAAGTTCCGTTAGTTGGGTAACAAAGTCGGTCGCCTCTTGCTGGGTTGTTGCAGAAGAGGTAGAAGCCGAATCAGTAGCTGAGGAGGAGGATGAAGCACCATTTGCAGCTGCCAACTTTGCCGCCCGTTTTTTCTGTTTTAATCTTTCAGATGCAGACAGGTTCTTTCCAGCCACTGCTCCAAGACGTTTAATAGCTTTTAAGACAGTTTCACCGGGTTTTAGCAATTCCAACATTTGTTCGTACTTGGCCAACACATTCACTTCTCCGTCCCTTGAGTCTTCATTTCCGGTATCCATCTTCTCTTTGGAGGATCCCTCCTCTTCATTTCCTTCTTTCTTCACAGCTTTTTTAGGCTGTACCTTCATCCAATCAATGGAGTCTAGCCAACTGTCTTTAATTTCACCCTCGTCTTTTCTGTTCCAAATGTACATTCCATTTCCATCAAAGTAACCTTCTTCAAGTTCATCTTTCATGTTGAACGGGGTTATCTTCGTTTCTCCATCAAAGTCCAGCGTTTCATCTTCTTGACCTGCATTACAAAAATTAAAGGCACTTGTTAATGTCCTGTAAACTAAAATTTAGAGATAAATATAATATTGAATTTTTAGCTAATTTTTACCTTCAATTTCTTCCTCGTCCAACACATTGTGTTTCCTCTTGTTGTAATCCTCGTCATCTTCTTCCTCATCATCTGAGTCCATTGTATGCTGTCGCCCGGAAGTGCTCTTTTGCCCAAACTTTGAAATTTCATTCATAATTCCTCCACTGTAGTCATCTGTCTCCTCCCCATCTAAAAGCTTGCGTTTTCTTTTCAGTCTTTGTTGCGACATGGTTTATACTATTGATAGGCTACTAAATGGATAATTAACTGCCTCTTTCAAATTAATTGTTAAAGTTTTAACAAGAAACAGCTTCAAAAAAACACGGTTGCAATGTTGAACGTCTTTGAATTTGCAGCGCAGTTTTTATTTGTAAACAAAAAAACGATACAGAATGAATGTTTGTGATCTTCTTCTTCAGCAGGTTGTGCTTCGTGCATTTGCTTTGGAGAGTATCGCAATGCCCCATAATGTTGAACCACTGCACGCACATACCTCTACACAAATGTTCAGGAATGCAGTTTTCCAGTGTTGCAAATTTTTGTCCAGGACAAAATTCTTCTGTCTTCCTTCGCGTTTCTCGTTCCATGGGTCATGGGAGAATTCCGGAAGCGATTCATTTTTAATATCAAGAATTAAAAATCTTGGATTGTTAAATATCATTGTGATTTTTTAACAATGATGAATGGGAAAATTACTAAATCAATATGATATGCCTGGAAATTAATGATAAAATAATCCAGTTTGTTAATGTTGAATTTACCCAAGTAATTTTTACGATATAAATGTATCGATAAATGCTTTAAAATTTGTTAGTAAATAATTATTTTTATGAGAAAACAAAACATTGGAAGATTAACATCCAGCAGGTCCAATAATTGTATATGCAAGCATGTTTTTTGAAGTTCAAATTATACCAATAGTACTACCATTCACCTCAATAAGTTTAATTTAAAATAATATGCTGCACAAAACATTTACTTTACTTATTACATTCAATCTGCTGTGGTTCAGGTTATCATCACCATTTTTTTTGCATTTCAAGTTTTCATACTAGTTCACCTTTTGTAAATGGACGGGCGTTTTAGTGCCAAAAACTTATGCTAACATTAGAAAAACCCAAGTTTCTAATTTTGAAGTTGTACCTAAAATGATAATCGTGATAGCCACTGGCCAGTACGGGATTTAGCAGACTATTTTTGTTCCATACTCGTCCCATCGCCAGACTTATCCGTCCTACCAGCGTCTCTACATTTCAAGTCAAGTGCAATCAACTTATCATCATGAGCATGGTTGACTGCGCATTTAATCTTGTACCGTGAACGATGATATCCTTCTGTTTTTTTTCTAAATTTCTTGGAACCATCTTCTTCATCAAAACAATAATATGATGATGGAGAATATGCATGGATGAGTGCATGTATGTATGTTTTTGATTGCGTAAAATCCGGTTCAAAGTTTGAAAGTTTATGATGATCTTGTATACAAAAAGGAAAAAAAAATCATAAAAGTGATGATGCGCCATCGCAATCATAATTTCTGGAGATTATTCATACAAGCATACAATCTTTTATGGTGTGTAGGCACCCATTTAGTACGATTCTAGAGTCGAGCCCTTCTCGTCATGAAATTGTTATCTGTTCTGGTGTAAAAATTTGTTTTTAAATTTTGAAGTACCCATCATTTTAAAAGGTTATCGAGATGAAGACCCTTTTGGTTTTTTCAGTGGTTTTATTGGTTTGTTCGGCATGGCTAGTAAATGGACAGAAAAAAGGGAGATCGGATGAGGAATCTGAAACGATAGAGGCTGAGGCTGATATTAGCAAACATAACAAAAAGGGACGGGATCGGGAACCCGAGGGTCGTTGTTCCTGCAGGGGTCTTGAAAGTGAGCAGTAGACTATATCATTTAAGCAGTTAACTTGAAATTTAAAGTCGTGCTCCATGATGATTCATGTGAAATAAATATTTATCCCCAAAATTTTATATTTATCTAGATCAAATCGATCAATTGGAATTCAGATTGGACCGCATGATTGACCTATGGAACGACTTTGTTGATAAAAATCGTAGTCCTTATGACCAACGAGGACAATATCCTGGTGGAGGGCGTCAACCTCCTCAAGGTGGTGTTGGTGGTGGCAGAGGACCTTATATGCCACCAGGTAGTGATGGTAGAATGCCACCTTACAATAGAAGGCCAGGATATGGAGGACGCAGTACTATGGATGACGAGCAAGGTGGCACCAGCCCAAGAAGATTCCGTTTCTAAATTTGATTACAGTTTCTAAATTTCTAAAGAACGATTCATATTTTTACCCAACGACATACTCTGTGACCATATATATTTGAATCTTTGTATTTGTAACTTTATAACCGTGTATTGTAAAGTATAAAAGCCAAAATAATAAAAAAACCTTTGAAATTAAATTATAACATGAAGAAGATGAAATATGGCCCAAACTGTAGTGGATAGTTGCAGAAAAGTAGACGTAATACCACAAGAATTTCTTGAATTTTATCTGGAGTCAATAACATTATCAATTATCAATCTCTGACCAGTATAATCGAAATATGACTCCAAATGGGAATTTCGTTGGAATATGTGTGCATTCTAATTACATTTTGGTTTAATGTACGAAGCCACAAAGACTTTATTGGAGAAACAATTCCGGTGTGATGGGTATCCAGGCATGCAATTTATATCAAAGAGTAACCTGTTGACCTTCACCAGTTTGCAATGACGAACATAGGTATATCTATATTAATATAGACTGCCACCGACGACCGTGGACGCCCGAGGCGAAATAATTTTAGAATATTAATGCACAGAGAGAGTAAAGCAAAGAGAACGTTCAGGAACAGAGAGAGCAAAGCAGAGAAAATGTTAAGGCACAGGCGTAGCAAAGCAGAGAGAATGTTAAGGCACAGCAAGAGCAAAGCAGAGAGAATGTTAAGGCATACTGAATGTTAAGGCATACTGAATG
>JAQFXM010000315.1:0-55951 GCA_034693345.1 Entomobrya multifasciata
TTGACATTTAAGTAGGAAAGTTAGCTAAAATGCTATTCGAATTCGTTGGCGCGTCATGAATTAACTTGATGTCACCACGTAACCGCCATCGTTACTAAGTCTAAAAACTTTGCATGTTGGTAGATGCCCCTCCACGCCATGGTACCTTAAAGCATTATTTTGACAAGGTTTATTGATTGATTGCTGTATTTTTTCATATTATCGATTTTGCGATTATTTGATAATCAACTGTTATAATAAAACAGAATTTTTGTGTCTGTACGTCCGTGTAATGCAAAGGATTCAATTAAGATTTTGTTACATAATTTGTACGAAGATCTTTCGCTAAAGCTCTCAAGTGGTCAGGAGTTGTGGAATCTTGGTTTTTTGTAGTTATGAGGTTCTACAATGAGTAACTCCTTGAGGTCAAGGTCAAAACCCCTTTCCATATGAGCTACAGAGTGACAGACATTATACAATCAGGTTGTAAGCGACTGCAATCAGGCCCTGTTATCAAGCTCCCTTACAATACGCAGTTCCACATCCACATTCATCCACTCATTAGTTTCATTAGATTAAATTGCGGGCAATCATCCCTGTTTCGCTCCAATTTTAGTACATGCAATCCGAAGATCGCAATTGAAACCCAACCGTTACAGAAGTAACTTCGCAACTGTCAAGCAAATTGATCCACACCACTTCTCTAACAAGGTGAATGCATTATTACATATACAAGCCAATACAAAATAAATTGCCTACTTAATTTTCCTGCAATTTTTGCAAATGGCATAAAATTCAACAACACTAAACTTTCATTTTCTTGTGCAGCGTTTTTCAGTTTATATTTTTATGAATACATTACCTAACTGGACATCACAACTTAAATGATGTTTTGAATTAAAGATTAAATTAAGTAGCTTTGGTTCGAGTTGGGAGAAGGGACAAGCTACGTTTGGATTACGCGCACAAGAGGCGGGGCAACTGGAGATAAAAAGATGCTTGTATGATCATGAAAAACAATTAGAATATAAGAAAGGTAAGGATTGTTTATTTATGTAAAAAATGTAAATGAGTCTATTAATATACCTATTTTTTATTTAAAATTTAAAAAATTCTGGAAATTGTTGTTACGAATTACGAACCCTAAAATACGCATAACTTGTGATGGGAATACATAATCATAAGAAAATGATACGAAGCCCCGTAGCGTAGCTACACTTTGACACATGACACGATATTTGTCACTCTTTTTTGCTTGGTTTTCCCAACCTCGTACTAGGTGGTATAAAAATTTTCGTGGAAATTACTGTTTCAGGCATCAACGTATAGCATGTTTTTTGATGTATGCAAAATTATATGAACAAATCATAATCATACGAAAAAATCGATACGCTTATCGGCTTATCACACTAATTATTCTGCTGTAACGAAGTCTGCTACGCTTATCAGAAACTTGATAAATCATGATTGTCCATTATGTAATTGATATAAAAGTTGGAAAATTATTCATGCTGCATAGCCAAACCGAAACTTCAATCAGTTGCTTGCAACATTTTGTAACTTCATTTTAACCCGGTGACAAATTAAACATGGCTTCTTGGCAATTATTAACTGCGAGCGTTTTGCTTGCATTAGCATCTGTAAATGCAGCAGGTATAAACAAATTAGTTGTATTTTATGTTGTTTTCTTTTAATTTTGCAAAACAGCATCATTTACTTAATTTACCAGGTCCAAAATTCGCACCATACTTTGACGTTACATTCTTGAACCCGGGTCTCCCAACCGTTTCCACTGAATCTGGTCAGCGTGATTTCACACTCGCATTTGTCCTCGGGGGAACAGAAGGCTGCGTTGCAACATGGGCTGCTCAACACGATCTAGATGACCCCACAATCCTTGGTCCAATCAAAGAAGTACAACAACGCGGAGGTGAAATGATCCTTGCTTTTGGTGGGGCATTAGGAAACTACCTTGAACATCGCTGCACCACAGCTCAAGATCTCGCTAACGCTTACAAACGAGCCCTTGACATTGTTGGTTCAAACCACTTAGATATTGACGTTGAAGCTCCAATTAACCTTGACATGGTTAACGGTGCTCTTGCCATGGTCCAACGTGAGCGACCTCAAGTTACTGTAAGCTACACTTTAATGGTTCAAGGAGACGACTATGGTTTGAACCCCGCCCTGGGAACCGACACACTCATCAGTGCAAAAAATCATGGAGTCAGAGTAGACATTGTTAACGCAATGACAATGGAATTCCCAAGCAGTAAGCCCTCATGGGGCGACGCTGTTATCAGCGCTGCAAACGCTACACTCTACCAAATGAAGGAAATCTGGCCAGAGAAATCCGACCAGGAACTTAGAAAGATGCTTGGAGTCACTCCAATGATTGGAAGGAATTTTAATGGCAAGAGGTTTGAAACTGCACATGGAAGGCAATTGGTTGATTGGGCAAACTCAAATGGTATTGGATTCTTGTCTTTCTGGTCTATTGGAAGGGATAACGGAGGTTGTAACGATGTAATTTCTCCGACATGCAGTGGACTTATACAAGGTCCTTATGAGTTTACTAAGATGTTCCAAGGGTTTACGGGTTGATTCAAGTGTATGCAGAAATTATTAAATCATAAATCATAATTTACCATGATGAGTTGTATTTTGTTAGCATATCTTCAACACTTTCATATTACATACAAGTATTTTCTCTGCACTCTCTGATGATTGAAATATTCTGCTCATTGTCCAAAAATTAAATATCGGCAAATATGTAAGCATAATATGCATATTTTCACCACGCATACAAATAAAAACTGCACTGCAGTAGGAAAGTAAAAAGGGAACAAAGAACCTTGATCCCAAGCTGCAGTAACCCGATAGCAGTTCCGACTTTTACCGAGCTACAACCTACCTGCTGTTCATTTCATCATAAATGTGGTACTTTCTCTTACAAAAGACTTTCAGTTCTCCTTTTAGCTACAAACTTTTCACTATTTCTCCCACCACCCACACAGCATTTAAACTAGAAATTAACGACCTTTAAATGACATCTGCATTCAAACCTTAATCAATCCAATCATGTCTACCACATCAAGCTCCCCGGGTGACCCTGAGCACCTCCTCCCTGAAGATTTAGAACTTTCCTTTGACCTCTCACAGTACCTAAGCCCTGATCACGGTAATTTTTCAAAGCACGCATCTAGTAGTTCTTCATCCATTAACAAAACTGATGATACATCTTCATCAACAGCAGTGGCTACTTCTGTATCAGCACCTTCAATGAAAAATTTGGTTGAAAACTGGCGTGATTCTTGTATGATTCCAACTGATAAGTTGCAGTACATTTTGGAGAGGGAAATATGGCATGATATTAAGTTTCTTGTGGGTGACCCATCAACATGTGCGGAGACCATGTCAGCTCATAAATTGATACTGGCTATGAGTTCAACTGTTTTTGAAGCTATGCTGTTTGGTCCTCTGTCTAATAGTCAGGATGAGATAATCGAGATACCGGATGTGGATCCCCATGCTTTTGGGTTGATGTTGAAGGTTTGCACATTTAACTTATTTTTTAATTTGTCAGCATTTTAAATTTGATCATGTTCAAAACGGTGGTAAATTAGTTTATACATAATATTTGTAGTTTATATACACGGGAAAGTTTGAAGCATCAATTCAAAATGCCGTGGACTTGATGTACGCTGCCAAGAAATACGACATTCTTCCGCTGACGATTAGGTGCACTGAACTATTACGGAGTGACCTGACTGCATGCAATGCTGTTACAATTCTTCAGGCTGCTCAGTTACTGGATGAGAGGGATTTGGAGAAAAAAGCAGAGTCGTATTTGCTGAGGTACTGGCAATACAGTTAACTTAAAATAGTTAAAGCTAAAGAGGAATATTGTTAAAATGAAAATCATTTATTTAGCAACTTCGGAAAAGTGATTGATGAGAGTGATTTCCTGCTAATGACTCACGCAAACTTGTGCTACTATCTTGGAAAGGATGAATTGGATGTGGGGGAGCTGGACTTGTTTTTCGCTGCGATTCGGTAAATAAATATGCATGATTTCATCACGATCAACCCTTCGTGTAATCAGTATTAGTGGGACTGCTGTACTAATGACTTATTTTTTTACAGGTGGGCGGAGTCCGAGTGCGCAAGACAAGGAATCGAGCAAGTCAACCCTGAATCTTTAAGAAATGTGTTGAGCAAAGCAATTTTTCTGCTACGATTCCCCCTCATTTCTGCCGAGGATTTTTCCCTTTCTGTTGTCCCACAAAAAATTCTAACTTCCGAGGAAGCACTTAAAGTACTCCAGTACCTAACCGTTTCACATGATAAAAAGTCTCAGCTCACTACACTACCGTTTAACAGCCGAGCAAGAAACACCAATAATATTTACACTGCCCATTTTGCAGTTAGACTAACGGATCTCGTGTATCCATACGTTTCACATATTTCGTACTTTGACTCGTGAGTTTACTAGAAGACTTGTTTTATATTTTGTCATGAAACATTTTTAATTTCATAATTGTATGTCTTTTTGATAAATCTACAGGTTTGAAGTGGATCAGTCCATTTCAATCGTAAGCTTTGGATTTCCAGCTCCGGATGTTGATGATGCGGCCTACGATGTAGCATTGCAAGTGCAAGTTCAAGGCTCAAGCATAATAATAGCTCAAACCAACCAGTCTCTCGTGGTCAAGAGAAGGTCTATCATTTGCGTCAAGGTTGATAAGCCTGTGAGAGTGGAACCCAATGTTGTATACAAAGTGGTGTATAAACTCAAGGTAGAAATTAGTACTGAGATGATCTTATGCAATATGCACTACAAACCAATTTTATTTTATGCTCACGTATATTTTCTGACCTTTCCAGGGACCTGACACATTTTACGCAGATCAACGAATTGAGAACTACCCAGTTCGGAGCAAAAACTCTAAAAGCAAAACTGTCAATTTCAGATACATCGCATATTCATGCAGGCTTGTTGAGATTGCATTTCTATTCTAATTTTATTTTGTTCTTAATTTAATTGCTGAAAATTTTCTATTACTTCTTCTTAACCTGTCCACAATTACTTGTCCGATTCCGATTCCGACACTGCAGCTCACGTGATTTTTTGCCTTATACACAGACACATTCCTACTTCACCTCATTCATTAATATTCCATATTTATTCAAGCTAATTAAATTTAGATCATGTGAATCATCATATTTCAATCAATTGCGTGTAATGTAAGATCCAAAAAAAGAATAATAAACACAAATAGTCACGAATCGTTCTACCGATTTTACGAAGCAATAAATTGGGGCATATTAAGATTTCAATTTATTTATTTCACGAATCAAATTCGGTTATCCGAAAACAATTAATGCATTCGATTCGATTAATTACTTTTTATTCAAAGTACACAATTTTACACAAAAAATTATGTTAAAGTCAATTTCATGATTGATTAGAATCATTTTCCCTTCAGCAATATAACAAGAAACATTTACAAAACACAAACATAGCATATACACTCGTGATGACTGGACAAGAAAAATATTTCTGTTTGAAAACAGAGCTAGAAAATCGTATACACAGATTAAATGTTATATATTTACAATTTGATATACAGATAACTTGTTATACATTTGTTCATAATCCCAAAAATTACATCCGTTACTTGACTTTGGCACTGACATTCATAGCTTATTGAGGAAAACCCCCAAGTCATCATTCATCTTCAATAACACACTTATCTATCTTCTGCAAATTGACTTATCGCAGTACAACAATGAAAACAAAAAGAATGAATCATGGTTGCTGATTCACATACCCCTTTGCTGGGTTTAATTAAACACATGTATGAAATTTGAGTTTTCACACATTTTTTATTGCAATAGAATGACTTCACTTTTTCCAACAAAAAAATGTAACACGTAAGCTAATACTTATTGTAAATTACTGCACATTGTGAGATGAGATTGCACCGAAATTCTTATAAATTTATTATGCAGATGATACAAAAACATCGCGTAATCTAAAATATAACCCGTACCAATTATTTATAATCGTTATACTGCCAATCTCCCTCCAGCCAACATTAATGTCCCGACCACGCTGAGCCCACAGACTTTAAGCTGAGATCCCCCACTGACTGACCTTCCAACATGAATTCTCTCGACATATGTGTTTTGATGATATTCAGATACATGTTTATCAAGTAGTCTGTCTATTCCTCCAGCTAATGACTGGAAAGCGAATGGACGTCTGGGATGAATCCTGTCATTGACCCAAGGGTACTGCCATCCTTCCGTTTTGGTGACACAGTCATCGGAGAAATTCTGTAGTCCGTATTTCTTTTCCATTTGTAGACAACCTCCAAGAAATATGTCAACGTAGGACTGAACGATGGGATACTTTTCGTCTGGATATTCACTGAAATGGGGTATCGTGACGTAAATCCAGAATTCTGAATTTTTAAGCTGGGATTGGGGAGGAAATGTTCCATTATCTGATATGTTCCCTTTCAAAATGGTTATATCATCTGCAGGGACTTTCACGCGACAGTAGTACCGTTCCCTTTCATCGTACTTTTGTAACGCTATCGCATTTGGTACGGTGAAGATTACGCCGTTTAAGTAACTATCTTTGTCAATTTCTACTCCAAGGTAAGTTGTGCTCAGAGATGCGTTGGAGTAGCCCCTTGCTGTCCATGTCCTTTTGAAGCCGGCTACTTTAACTGGAATATTGAGTCCTGTTTCAGGGTATGTCCTATTCTTTGATTCGGCATTTATAAGGGAGCCGTATCCAACAATGTAGTGGACTTTGTCTGTTGCTGGTGATGGGTGGCAGTTTGATGTGAATTCGGTTGAAGTCTAAATTTGCAATTTATTTATTTGCATGAGTTACTTTCAATTTTTAATTTGTATTAAATTATGCTTTACACGAATAATTATATAATGCACGTATGCAAATTACCGCAAACTGGACGGATTCCTGAGGAAGAAGCATACAAATAGAAAGAACAAGAAACGTTCCAGTATGCATTTTCTGGCTTTTTTGATAACACTCGCGTGCGTAGTTAAAACAAAGTTTTGTAAACTCGACTAGAAATATTTTTAATTTGGGAAACTACCAACAGGAAATTTTCAACAAATATTACATAACTTTAAAATTCTATGAAACTAAGGAAAAAATTGAACCAATTAAACTTGGAAAACCTTTAAAATTTTAAAATTCACTGACGGCTATAACACGGAACTTGAAACCACAAAGTTCTTTGACATGTAGCTTGTTCTACTTCTGTACACCAAAAATATGCTTATTTTTTTGAATTTTAAAATAAACAATAGTCTTTTTCAGACTAAACCACAGAACAAGTTAAAATACACGCTTGTCCTCCAATGAATGGGATAATACTAACATTTTTCTAACTGTTCAGCTGTAATATTTAACTGATTTTTTAAAATGCATAGCACGAGTACAGAATGTTATTGAAGCTTCACACAGAGTATGAAAATGTTAAAGTACATATAAATTTCATGTTCAATTTGTGAGAAACTATTAAACACACAGGATGTACTCCAACAAAATATATAGGTATGATGGAACACAGAGATATATAATCCCGATAATGTAACAAGAAAAAAATTCTGACTAATTTCAGTAGTTTTACTGGTTTTCCTTCTCTTTCCAAATCGAATTGGTTGTTAATACTGTCAACGGTATTGCATTAAATACAGACGGATAAACTATGGACAGCTTCTCATCATTATATTGCTTGTGAGAAGGAGAGAGCGGCGGACAGGAACGAGGCACGAAAGCGATTACACAAAAAAAGTCATTTATGTTTAGTACAAAACGCAGGTACATTTTACCTGTTGGGCTTTTTGGTATTAAACGCTTTTTAATGATTGTGCTCTTATTACTATACGTGTAATAGATATTAGGCTACGTCATTCTTACTACTGCAGTTGGCTGTGTAGGTTGTAGTCGTCTGGTCTCATAGTAAGTCAAGCCAGTACAAACACAAATTGTTAAATTTGATGGGACGTGCGACGACGGAGGTGTTCTCTATAACAGACTATTGTAGGAAATTTTATGTTCTTATATTGACGTATGACGTATAGGTATATTGTTATTAGTCAAGTTATATGAATGTTTATTAAAGAAATTTGTATGCTTTAGTTGAAAGATTATATTTCTTCGAGAGACATGAATTTTGGGATTTTTTTCTAGGTTGTACATTTGGTTCTTTTCTGTTGTCTGTCACTCAAGAAAAATGATTAGAAAGGATAAACAAGTTGATTTAGTGATTACTTTGAGATTACTTTGTATACATTGAAAATGAAAAAATCCTTTCACTTTGTCAACGATGTTGGTAGTTTGAATATACTTTTCTGCCTAATACTATTTATTGGCATGCGTGCGTGCATGCAAAGTCAACATTACACAGATAATCATATTGTTTAAATAATTTATAAAGACACGATTTCATTAGTAGATAACCTTTTGTAGTTTATATGGAACTGCAGTAATGTCCTCGCATGAAACTGCTGTAATGTGTAATAATACCATTTCAGTTTTTTCCTAGTTGAGTTTGTCCAACATAAAAAAAATCATATAAATTTTATGACGTATGATTTTTCATGTCAAAATGAAAGCAGTCAAGTGATTTAATATTTGCGTTGCATCGTAAAAACTATAAATGTATAATGCATACAGGTCATCTACGATTACGAAACCGCTGTTGTAACAATAGACGAACCGAAAATAGCTATGCGAAACTAATTACAAAGCAAGAAGGTGTAAATGAATAAACGACGCCTTTATTTAATTAGTGGTATGCTTCTAACAGGGATAAAAGAGTAGTTAGCAGTGCGCTTGATTTTCTTTTGTTCGGAAGAACAAATGTTTTAAATGCAGAATTGGTCGTTTCATGAAAATGTATTTTTGGTTTTTATGGGAGTTTAGACGAATAAAAAATGCTGTTGTAAAGAATTTAAATAGAAATGACAAAATAGCTAGTTAGTTGAAGTTGAAATGTATATTTCACTCAACTCAAGTCAATGTCATTTGAGTGCTTAAGAGGCGTTCATTTTGACCAGCCATTTAAATTTGTTTAACGATGTAATGACTCAGTTTGATTACTAATTTCCTCCTTGGTTTTCAATGCAATTTTTGCGCAAAGTTTCCAATTAGAATATTAAAAAATGCGTTCCATGAAATTTTAAATTTAGATTGTGAAATTATATTCAGAATTTTTTTCTGAAACAAACCACGTTCTTTAAGAAATTCCAAAATAAGCCTAACCCTAGTCAAATATTTCGTTTATAAACAAACTGATATAAGTAACATGTCATTTCAACTAAAATGATGTGCACAGCAGCAGCTTCTCAGCAAGTTATGTAATATTTGAGAAAGAAAATCTGGAAAATTTCAAAAACATTGTCAAACATAACTATTTCCAATAAAAAACATGAGATCAGAATTGGTAGCTAGTTTTTGTGCTTCATGAAAGCAATAAAGTGTTTAAATTAATGCTAGCATCAGTTTGCCAAATCATTGACTATTCTTTTAAAACGAAGAAAATTCAGCTGAAAATTTAATTTTACTCTGGTTTTAAGCTTTAAACTTGTGATTGTGACAGCATTAACGTGACATTGAATATTATTTTTATGTACTATGCATACATAATTAATTATAAAATGATGTCAATAGTATTTATACTTGTACGTAATAGATTAGCACTTAAAAGGCTCGTTAAAATTTAATAGAACACGATATCCCAATGGTTTCCTTCCTTGGCGTAAATGTTTCCAGAAGCAGCCTGAATAACAATCAAGATTAATAAATCAATCAACACAACATTATAGTACCAGTGATTAATGACTGATTTAAATGCACATACCTGGTACATTGGAGCTCCATCACTTCTCTCTCCAATATAAGCGAACCTGGTGGTGACGTAGTTGTTGATACAAGTGTTCAGAGAAATATCTGCTTTATATCCGTTCCAATGAGAATACGTTCCACTTGAATGCCCAGTCTACACACGCAATAAATATTTAAAGTTAAAATCAATTCAAAATCATTCAAGATCAATAAAAGGCAATCAATCATGCAATCTTTGCTTTGGTTGCTTACCTCTGTACCCCCTGTAACAGTAATGGCACAACCGGAAGCTCCTTTCAATGTGACCAAACCACTGATCGTGTTCTCGCGAACCTGGTCCAAGCTCGTACATGTTGGCTTATTCCTATCAGAGCAGCCTGGAACACCATTAAATCAATTAATTTAAATCTGACGTTTCGCATAAATAAATTCATATAATAATTTGCTCAAGTTGAATTCTATGATTTAGTCTTTTTTCTCACCTCCACTGGAAGAGACGGTTACACCTGCAAAATAGATGGATATATATCACATTAAATAACATGTTTAAAATCAATTATACTCATAAACGTTTGACAAAACATTACCAACAGCTTGAAGTTGTCTCAAAGCTTCGGCATGGTTTAAAAGGGCACTATTTCAAAAATAAAATTGCAAAGTCAATATTTGATCATGACAATGAATAATTTCTTAATTTAGAATATGCAATGTAATCTTACTTGGAGAACCCAATGCTTGCAGCGAAGAATATTAATATAGCGAGTTTCGACATTACTGTGTACGAAAAATTTGAAAAAAATATGAGAGGAAAGTTTTGGTTCTCTGGAATCAATTATGATTGGAATAGGTAACGGATTAAGTGAAATTTTCTACCTTATATATTTGCGTTGTAATTTTCTGATGTATTTATCAATAAAATTACAAAACAAGCTATCAACTATTGTTCCAGTGTCCAGTCATCAAAATGATTTCAGGTGTCCATCATTCTTTCATAGAAATGGTTTTGCATTATTTTAATCGTTGAAGTACTCTTTATTTGCTTTAGTCATCATCATCATTATTGATGGCTTACATATCAGAATAGATTAGCGTTTCTATTTTCCATAAAATGTATTTTTGTTTCAAGACAATAGGATTTAAGCAAGCCATGCATGCATATCGTACGTTTACCTTCACGTGTCGAACTTGAATTTAATTGATCTGATAATAATACTGACATCAACTGATGGGCATTTGACTGCTTTATAAATAACTTGTCTCCTAATCCACAGACAGACCGAGTGAAGGCGAAAAACATTGTCAAACAATCCACAACAAATATAAAATTATGTTTATCCATATCAGGAATGTAATAGATGAATTTTATATAATCAAAATCACCACATTATTATGCACATTTTACCATGAAATTGAGATTACTGATGAAGATTCCTAAAAATCATTAAATCAACCAGAAGCTTCCTTTGTTCAATAAACTTTTTAAAATGTAAACTTGAAATATATTATGGTCACAATGTGGCATGTGGGCATCACTTTTACACAATTGTCAATTAATCATTTCACGGTAATTTCATGAATGTTTTTAATCTTGCATGTATGATTCTGCTGTATAAAACTGGAACGAAGAAGCATTTCTCTGATCAGTCATTTCGGCTCCATTGATGAAACATTGGCACAAGCGTTAGCCTACCTAAAATACATACTTACGATAAATCACGATGAATTGCTTCGCACTCCTTGCCATTTATGTGGCTGCTGCAACCGCAGGTATTTCTGCATTAAATTTTTATTTCTTCTGGGTGACTAGATTATAAACACATTCAAAAATGTTTATAGCAAAGTACACTGGACCTACAAACCAAGCTGGAGTTAACCTAATCAAAGAATTCGAAGGTTTCGAACCAAATTTTTATACCGATCCAGTTGGAATCAGGACAATCGGGTACGGTCATGCATGCCACGTTTGGGACTGCTCTGTTCCCCTCAACGGAAAATACAGCGTCCCACTGTCCGCTGCCACTGGAGAGGCACTCTTGAAAGATGACTTGGCTTACCCAGGACGTTATGAACAATGTGTAACGAATGCCGTTACTTATTCTAACCTCAATGCCAACCAGTATTCTGCTCTTGTGTCATTTACCTTTAACCTTGGATGTGGAAGTCTTCAGTCATCCACTCTTTTGGCAAAGTTGAACGGAGGAGACGTTCAAGGGTCTGCCGAAGAATTCGCAAAATGGGTTTACGCTGGTGGTGTTGTCCTTCCTGGTTTGGTGAGGAGACGAGCTGCTGAAAAAGATTTGTTCTGTACTGGTGGAACTTGTGGTACATCTACAACTTGTAGAGGTGTGACAACCGATGGGATTAACATTAGGTAAACATGAATTTTGTGAAATGGCAGATGAAACGAAGACTTCTAATTTTCATTGTGCCTATTTAGATCAAGCCCAAATACAAGCGCGTCTGTCGTTGGATCCCTCGCCTCTGGGTCTACAATAACGATCAGTGATAGAGTTACAGGTAAATATCATAGTTAACTGCAATGATTCCCTGATATGCGCATGTAATACGATTCGCCTTTCTTTCAGGAACTAACGTGAACGGAAATGCCAACTGGTTCAGAATTTCAAACGGTTACGTTTCAGCATTCTACGTTAATATCTCTGGGAGCAATGGAGCCACTTGGTGTGCGAAAAACTAACAACAACGAAACATCCATTTAAACGAAAGAATCAACACACAATAGCTTTATTTCATTTGTCAATGTTTTACAGAAGAGATCAAATTAATTGTAATTAATCATCATGATTGATTAAAAAATAAACCGCGTTCAAAAACTCATTTCCTAATTCAATTTAACATAAGCGATCGAACTAATAGCAATTAATCATTCATACTTGATTAATAAGTAATCTCATTTCAATTCATAATACAATCTAACAGAAGACACAAACAACGCCAAAATGCGAAAACATACATAAATTGCATAGTCGAGCAATTTTAAAGAGTTCATTGGCGATAAGCATACTGATTCACGTACTTGAACAATACCCAATCAAATTGACAGTCAAAAGCAAACTGGTTTTGATTCATTTCATCCTGGAACATCCCTCGGATTTTCTTGTAATCTGGTCTTGCCGAGTTCCACAAGCAGTACTTCATGTACTTCGTAAACCAGGATGGATACTCCTGCAAATTCCAAAATTAAAAAATCATGTACATAAGTACATTCATCCAATTCGATTACACTTCATATTAAATTGAATTATTCATATTTAAACATACCCGCAAATTCCCGACTGACATCTCTCTCTTCATGGCGTACACTTGACTGTAGAGCTCGTTGTCATTCAATCCTTCTAAGACCAGATGTGACCAAGGGAGTTTACCCATCTGCAAGTAGAGCAAGGCGTACCCCAAACTCTCCAGATCATCCAGCGGTCTATGTAAAAGAGAAACAAAACAAAATTACGTAAAAGAAACGAAAAAAGAGCAAGAACGGAAATAATACCACAAGTATTTCATTACCCCAATTTTCCTCCGAGATGAACGTTAAGCGAAGCATACAATATATCTCCAGCGTAATTGTTGGAACGATTTGGTCCTTTGGCCAATCCGAAGTCAATCAAGAAGACCTGATCACAAAATTCACATTAGTACTCATTTCACTTTAACAGCGAATACAGCCTACTTAAATCCAATACAAATTACAAATATACCATACCTGATTGAAGCGCAACTCTCCAAGCCCCATCACAATATTATCAGGTTTGATATCAGAGTGGACGAACCCAAATCCATGCAATTTTTGCAATTTGGCCACACACTGGTCAGCAATCATGAGCGTTGTCTTCAGAGTGAACGTTCCATTGCATGGAACAAGCAATGAGGTCAGTGAAGGTCCCAGCTTCTCCATGATGTACATCTTCTGCGTCCCCTGAACTCCAGACCAGCTAAATATAAATTGTTTGAATGAAAAATGAGTTAAACAATGATGCACAACAGAAACATGACAAGCTTTAAGCTAACACATAATAATAATAGAAAAAAAATATAATTGCGTAATTGATCTTACATGCACGAAGGGAATCCTGCATCATTACCGATTTGCTTAAGAACAGCGATTTCATTATCCAGGTGTTCATTCGCTTCAGGTGTCCCATTGGAAATTTTGAGAGCCACCGCCTATCAAAAAATGCAAAAAATGAGAAAATGAATTCACTGATGAAATTAAATTGCTCTTTGAAAAAGCTAAGTCACAAATTCAAAATATTAATTGAACACCTACCTCGGCCGAGTGCATGTCGATTCCTTCAACTACCCAAGAGTATGCTCCAGCACCTAATAGTTTTCCAAACTGGTAAGTGCCTGCAATCAGGAGCTTCATTGAGTTCTGATCAACGGTGACATATTTACCATTCAACAATTCAGGCCATAAGAACGCTGCTTGTTGTGGTTGCTGTTGCTGTGCTCCTCGGGTGGTGGCGGTGGTACTTCGTGAATTGTACTCAACAACATTCTCAAAGATGACGTCTGGATAGATCAAGGCTCTCGCGGTCAGCTCACCACTTCCAAGTTCTAGCAATGGGGAAGGGAGGGAGGCACGACCTTCTTCCATCAGGGACTCTGGATCAAAGTTATCATCAGGTAGAAATTTCATTTCCTGAAAGCGAGCTCTGACACTACCAAACCTTGACGGTGGTAATGAACTGGCACCATCTGACGTTGCTGAGTCGTAATCAGCTTCAACTGAATCGATATCAATAGACAACACACGGTCACTGCCAGGACTGGAAGTGGTTGCACGGTCACTGGCAGGACTGGAACTGGTCGAGTCACAGGATGTGTAACTGTTGGATTCACAATGATTCTCCACCTGCTCCTCCTGTTCCACGGTTTCGTTCTTCAGGTCCTCCATAACTTCTCTCCTTTGACTCAATTACACCTCACGATTAGTATAATTAGTAGTGGCACCAATTAAGACTTCAGCAGTTTGTAAATTTAACGGTTCCAATTTCCAAAGAAAATACTCCAAAAAACACGGTCCCACTATTCTTGTCTTTCACTTTAACAAACATCAAATACCACAAAAATTGTTCTTGTGAATAGCAATTCAACCGACCAAAATTAATTGAAGTCCTTTCGCTTCAAAATTACTTCAACGAATAAACCACGTTATCACGGGACTTCAGCATTTTATACTGGGATTACGTAATTGGACATTGGACTTTAGACTTCGGCTTCACTTTGCTTTCTGAAAATTGACAGCGGTCTTTCAGGCTTTTGTTTTTTCCCTGTCATTTAAACGTTATAACAGACAATTTTGCATATTTTGTCGCTTCAACTCGCGAAGTCGTGACATGTACCTTCGTGTGTGGTATCGTTTTAATTCACACTTTTGAGACTGACTGGAACAAAAAGGCATGCACTTTTTCAGACCACCCAGGATAGCGTAATAATGAATCTTGTATGAAAACTGAGGCTTTCGCGAGTTCCCTTTGTGCGTGCATCTGTGCATGTATATGCATGCATGTCGCATGTGTGAAGAAATGTAAATGCACTTTGCTTTGCACACACTTTACGCTTCGCTTCGCTAGTGCTTTCGTTTCCTTCCCTTTTCGCTATACTCTTTCTTTCTTTGTTCTTGTGCTTGGTTCCCTGAGTCTTTGTGGCGTCGCAGTAAAAACGAAATACATGGGATGAAATTCGTTTAGTTTTAGTTTTTCTAAATGTGGGCAATAATTATGAAACTAATTATGCTTGATTCATGATTTTGATTACGTAATTAAGTAAATAAGTGAAAGTTGATGAATTTTGATGGACTTTAATGAAAATTTTATTACGGAGTATATCGTTTTATGCAGATTATGAGTTTTTTTGGAATTCTTTCTTCCGATTCATTTGAGAGGAAATAAGCAAATTTTCTGATAAATTTTGTACGTTAATTTAACCAACAATTGGTCAGTTTATTTTTATTTATTGGTAACAAACAGCAATAATTTAAAATTTGGTTGTTCCATCACATCACAATTTCACCAGTCCATTTTATAAGACATTTTTTGAAACGATTGATACATTGTCACTCGTCTTCTCTAGACTGATATTTTAAACATTTTTAAGTATTTAAATTTTATACACTGGACCTTCACTGTTATAAATTATCCACTTGGATAAATACTAATTAAACTACTATACCTTATAATTTAGCAATTTGGTTTAGTTACCTTTATTCAAAAAGCTAATTGTGGGAGGTAATCCCTTAAATTGGCTACATTTAAGATGGGATAAATGGTTTAGCATACCATCGACTGGCTATTTTTAGATGCATAATTAATAGTTAATAACTAGTAATCTGTTAACTGTGCACTACAGCTTTAGAAAGCTTACTAATTCAATTAATTGGAATAGTTATTACTAAAAACAAATTAAGTACATACGTAGCGAAATCCATTACAATTATCGTTTGATCAAATAACTTATACTACTTATCATAGCCTTTAAATTTGTACTACATTTCAATTATTTTTATTTCTTTGAAGACGGACTCATGTTTATAATTTCAGTGAGATGACATGACATTTTAACTTTCTTATCATTTTAAAAATATGGAATATGTAAACAGAACTTCTAGCTTTACATTCTATTGCAAATATACTTAAATTACTGTTAAATGTTTATAAAATGGTCGTTAATCATCACAGCCGACTGACCATGATAACAATACAATATGCTACTATAAATTACAACGACATTATTTACACCCACGCACAGCTTTTGATTCATAAAACAACAGTAGAAACTTAGAATCCCCAATCCCCATTACTTTTTAAATATTATAAGCTCCAGAAGATGAAGAAGACTTTGCCGGGAGATACTTTTTGATGCCACTTGTTGTGGCGACAGACTGCTGTCATAAAAGCGGTGTACTTCCTCCTTGTTGTTGTGGTTGGATGGGTGCAGCAGCAGGATCGCTTGAAGCCTTTCCATTTGTTCCCGTCGCTCCCCCAGATGGCTTATTTGTTGGTGTTGCCCCATTAGCACCTACGACCATAGCTCCCTTCTTCTGACCAATTCGGAGGAGTCCCAGAAACGTGTTGCGGAACTCGCGAGAGAACAGACAATAAATATAAAATGTGAGGGAGTAATTTGTTACTTCCAACAAATTGGCTGTCGCCCGGAAAACCTAGACAAAAAAATAATCAGAACAAACGCAATGAACATCCTCACACACACAATTTTTCAGTGTAATAATCATAATTTTCGGGCAAAACTTGCTAGAAAATTTTTGCCATTGACTATAACTGTTTATTGCTTCAGTCGAGTATATAATGTAGTGCTTTTTGCTACATTTCTCTCTTTGTTTGATATAGTATGATGATCCTGTCAATGCCACTTTTCTTACAAAAAGGAGCCCATCAATATATAAAAGTTGAACCACTTACTTGGAAAGAGAACGACTTGAGAAGCTTATCAGATATCATAACGCTGAGTATCACCATTGGTGTCACACAAACGAAGAAGAGCACGGACGTTGAACCCAACAGCAGCATTATTCGACTTTCCTCTGCAAACTTTTTATTTTCATCTCGAGACGTTTTTCCTACAAAAAAAAAGAGAAAAATGATTATGTTTGTAGCAATTTTTTTGTTTCTGTTTCGGAATTTCAAAATAAACAGGGTATCAACAACGGAATGAATTGAGACAATTTTTACTGTGAAAATTTAGTGTTCCATTACATGGATTTGGTCTCAGATTTGGAGAGCACATTTTCTTAATTCCACAGCGGAGCAGATGATAAAGTACTTTCCCAAGAGAAGTTGCCATAAATTAGCTCTATTAATCTAGTGAAAATGTCAAAAAAGTTTTTTGGTAAGCCCACCTGTCATAATTCTTCTCCTTGCACAAGTCCTTCGGTACGCTATAATGATTCGGAGGTTGAGATAAGCAAGAAGTATTGTTGGAATGAGTCTGAAGACAAGTCCCAGGAACCATTTGTATATCAAATAGCCCACGGATGAGAAGAACTGCATGTTTGCCCGTTTCTGGTAAATGGTTACACCTGCAAAAAAAGAAATCAGAAGAATTAAGGGTTAAAGCTCTCGGTAAAATCAAAAAAGGGACAAAGCTGTAAAAGAACATGTTAAATTACGTCGTATAAAAGGAAATGAGATGGGTTTTGATTGGGAATAACATAATTTGTACATTAGGCAACTCAATTACGACTTTTTTGTGTTGTATTAAAAGTTAGTCTCGTAAAAACACTGATCTTCTCGAAGCTTACATGCTTCATGAACTGTTCTGCTGATACTCTTTTGACTTTCAAAAAAACTCTGACAAAACTGCATATAAAACGTTTACCTATTTGCAGTAAAAAAGATGTTCGTTCTTATGACTGCATTTGATGATGTGCTCGCTTTTACAGTTTATTTACGACAAGGATATGCGTGGGCTCATGCAGAAAAATAAAAAGAGAAAGTTGAAAAGAGTTGACTTGAGTCAAGGAAAATGAATGTGAGGATAATCGTTCAGAGGAAATATTTTTTATCTTGTTGATCAACCAAGTTAATGCAGCAGACCATCTTTTTTCCTTGATTCCGAATGACTAAAAGCTTGTTTTGATCTTAAAAGAATTACAAATTGCTTTTCTCTCGTTTTTTACGACGATGATGCGATGCTTCTTCCAAACTCTTAAGTATTTTATGTGAGTACTGAGATACATTTGTACTATCATATCAGATATCTCAGTAAAATAAATCCGATTCTGCAGTGCAGTGCGCTTCGATGTACAACTTATGTAATTGCGTCTTATTATGTTGCTTTTGCAATTTAGCAGGGAGATCAGAAAGTTCTCAATTTTATCGTTCGCTTTTTTGGAAGGCTAAACATGAAAAGTGCGAAGAAAGCCAAGAGTACATTAGCAATACATACAAGTATTCGCATTTGAGAGCATTTGGAGAAAGTTGTATTTTATGTCTTTGCTGAATGATAACTGATAACTAACCTTGTTATATATAACATGAGTAGTACTCATCTGTTTTTAAGAATCCCTGAAGTATAATTGAAGGCATTGAAGCGTACAATTTATATTTGGCTCGGTGCATTCTAATAAAGTGTAATGGAAAATGAAATTACTAGACTGCACTGTTCAAGCACATGCGGATCCACACACTCAAAAGTTTGTTTAGATTATGCAACATCGATCTCTATTTGAAATTATCGAGGTCATCATATAAATTTGTGTTAGGTTTTATGTCTAAATTTGGACTCTGCCACTACTTTTGGCCTAGCCTAATTTTAACTATAAGTTTCATAAGTGAAGCCATCAACAAAGCATCAAACTTGTTATATAAAACTTCTATTTTTAGACTGAGAATCAAATGTACAAAATTTTATGAATTTACACATTCAAAGAGCAAAGTATTCATTTGAATATTTAATATGCTCCAAAAAATCTTAATAATGTGAGTGTAAATGAAATAAAGGAATACAATATACTCCCACACGTTGACACAATACAAACCCACAAATCAATGAGATTTTTTTCTTACCTTGCTCCGTGACGCATTGTAAAAGTGTTGATAGAAATAGGTGAGGTGAGTATGTGAGAAATGTACAGATTGGAATCGACGCAATGATAATGTACGCTTTCTTTGATCCCTGCAAAGCTCGTGACTTTTCTGGATGACAGACAGCAACAAATCTCTCCATCGTCAGTGCCACCAACATCATAACACCAATTCCTGTACAAAAAAGAAAGAAAAGCCCAAGATTTTATTGTCTGAAGCATACGTTTTTTAGGAAATAAGATTTATATTTATAGTTCTTTTAGAGGTGTATAAAAATTTGGGAGTGTAAAATTGATTGACTCTCAAACAGGTATTGTCGTTCCATGATGCAAGAGGAAAGAGGGATAAATTTGAAGGGTATAGAAGTAAAAAATCTGTCAATACGCGGGTTTTCCACTTTGTGGAGTAAGCACAATAGGAAATATATGACTTGTTCGCACTTACCCAAGCAGGAGTTTCCCAGATACAACTCAAGATATGTGTGGAAAAATGCCTGGTAGATGTTGGTCCACGGCCCGACCTCATTGTTATTCAGTACACGGTTGGCGAATGGAATTGCAACTGTTATTGCCATTAAAGCTGCTGTAGAGTAACCTGTACAATAGAACCAAAATGAGAGAAATCAGAGAGATGAAGTCAGAAAATAGAATGAATCAACAGAAGAAGAAGGTATGGGAATGGGAATCTACTTTTTTACATTTGAAGAATTGGTGGATTATGTGAATTCGGGTAAAAAATAGTGACGTTTGGTTTTCCTTGGTACTTTTCACGTGGATTAAATGCTCACTCACATGCTTGCTTATTCATTTCACACTGTTGTAATTTCTTTGTAATAAGTCGATTCAATTTTGTGATCTGGATGTTCTGGATTGACTTCTTGCATGGTTATCTACCTAACTGTCATTTGGGGCTACTTGAGAATTACAAAATTTGTGGAACCGGAAAACTTTACGAAACTCTCTGCTTTGATAACTATTTTATTTATAGTACTAAAAAATAGCAATGAAGCAATAAATGGCTTGTGAAATGCTTTCTGATAGGTTTACTTCTTCATAAGCAAGTTCTGTGTAAAGAGGGGTCTAATGTTCTCACAACTTTTCGTTATTATCAAAAATTGTATTTATTTACTCAACGAAATAAATCCCATATATTTCCAATCTTGCAAAAGAAAAATATATAAACAAGTGCAATGAAGCAACTTATTGGTACACACAGGCACAAAAGGAGAAAAAAAACCATTGAATGATCGAGGTCTAGACTAAACAAACCATTTTTCCAAGTTCCCCACGTTCCACCACAGAAAGACTTTTATGATCATTTTCCCTAGACTTTATGAACAGATTACACTACGGGGTGTACAATTGTGCTCTTTCAATGAAAACATGTTCTTATATATAAAAAAGTCCACTTTCTACCAACCAGATGCAGTTTTTTTAGTGTGGATTATAAATATTATACAGAGAGGTTTATACCAGCTTGACACTATTCCATATTGTGTGTACATACATGAGCTTTATGTGACCATATCTTTTTGCTGAACAAAACTGAAATAGAATACTAGGTTGGAAAGCATGCAATTGACTTAGCTTTCCCCATACTAGTTCCGCATCATGCTTTTATCGTTCGCTGACATGCTGGGTTTTTCAGGATACATTTCTTGATTTTATAGGGAAAGGGCGTAAAAAACGACGCAAAAAACTTGTCTCTGATTAACATTTTTACTGAAATTCGCAATAATGCTCGATGGACTGCAAACCACCAAAGACATATGCACTATTTTTTCTAGAGAAACAAGATACGACTTTCGTGTAGGTGGCTTTACTCATTATCTAAATGAAATGGACGGATATATAGGTTTCTCCGGTATTTCAACATATTTGTGTGATACATTCAACCAAATTAGTATATAGGAAGGAAATTCTAATCTTGATTATATTGCGTATAGATCAAAAGAGTACGCCTTTTCCTTCACGGTCTCAAGCAGAGAGTGACCCGACGAGTGTGTATGTACATGTCTCATAATAATGCAGCTATTTCACTGAAGGATATTTGGTGGTGATAGATGTCTTTCTCACAACCAATATATAATGATAAATGTTTTGACTGAAAGTGAAAGCTAAACCGGAGGCTGTCCACAGACTAGAGTTAAAATAAAACGTTCAAACCTGTCTACAGTTATTATTCTCCAGGGTCATAAATCACTGGAATGTCGGCCAAAGAAATATGTATTTGTTCGCAACCAGCAAAGCCATGCCACACATTGATAGCATCTCGATACCTACCACTTTCTCCTCACTTCACAACAAAGAGCCTCTTTGCGTCTTATATTATTTGGAGAAGAGGAAAACAAATAGCTTTAGTGGTTGAATCTTCTTTTTAGAGTAACGATGTTATCAGTTTTATAAGCAATACATCATCTCCAAGTTTTTGTGGCGAGACAGCAACAGTATGGACGGTAATAACACAAAGAATAGGTCTGCTTCTTATGTACTTGTTAGGGGAAAGCGTGATTACAGGGGATAGGAGGAGCAACAGTGGATATACAGGGATTCTATTTAATATGACATTGCCAAATTGGAAATAGCTTATTTCAGTTCAGTTTTGACACAGAAAGTTGCGGAAATTAAGACGAGATTTTTGCAGTAATAATTCCATTCTTGTAACGGGATTATGTTTTATGCCAGAAATACTTCTCCATTTTTTTCAGATCTGGGGAAAAAAATCTTTTATTTCGAGTCCCATATTTGGTCATATGCCCGAGAATGTGATCTCACCGTTTTTTGTAATAACATGAAGGAGCTCAGAATGCTGAAACAGAAGCCTTTATACCATGTCATTGAGCATGAGGAAATTCCGTTTTCCGCGTGATCGCACACTGTTGCTGCAACTGTCGGTGCGGTGTGCGAAGAAAGAATTTGCTGCCTTTGTCTTGGTTGATAATGAAATTCAATTAAATTTACACAGTGAAAAAGAAAGAGATTTTCATTTTGTAGGTGACAATGCGGACTAACTTGTACAGTCTGGAAACTTTCTTCTCAATCTATCTTGTCAGTACTTATTACAATACCTAGTCATTTTCGTTTTAATATTTTCATAAATCATTTCATGGTATTCTTGTCCACGTGTTAGTTTTTTGTTTTTATAATGAACAGTTCTTCTGGTTTATAATGAGTTTCGGGGAATTTTCCTAAAAATTGAGGACGCGATGACGGCAGGTTATGTTGTCCTGCTCTTTGAAGTTTACTCGTGGGAAATTATGGACGTGTATTTTAATACAAATATTGTTGTCATTAAAATTCTAAGCATATTGTGTGCACATGACAAACCAAGTCTTTGAGTCTTACTTTATGTAACTATTCATCTAATACGTAATGAAAATGACATAAGCCATGAGTAAACAAAGGTGTTGCTCTCAAACTCTTTATGTTTAATTTTCCAGAGAGTTATTTGTCTTTCATTACCACTTTGTTTGAAATATTCCCACAATTAAAATGTTTACAATTTGCATGCATGGGTTATCATCACAAACATTCTCACACAAGTACATAAGTAGGTCTCTTCTCGTGAAAATAAAGGCAAATGACCCTTTTCGCATTTCTTTGAAATTTTTTTTTATATAATTGTAAGTTGTAGGACAAGTACCGGATGCTGTTTCAGTTGTTAAAAAGTATAAAAATGTAAAAATCTAGAGTTTTATTTCTTTGCAGACTTTTTGAGTGACACTTATCGTTAGACCAGCTATTGTGCATGTTCATGAACGATAATTAATGGAAGAAGGAAAAACATAATGTAGAAACGAGAGATAGCTATTCAAGATAATGAACAAAGTTTGCATGCCATACTAGCATGGCATGTTAAGTCAGTAAATTAGGTAATCAAATGGAGAACGTCTGCTGGAAATGAGCAGATGAAAACTTCCGTAATCAGACGGAAATGTAAACATTAAGCATACCATCAAAGCAGAACAATGTTTGCATAATGGTTTAAACTTAGCCATTTTTATACAAAAGCTTGTAAAAAAAATTTGTACAATAATTTTAAGCTTTGTATGATCTTCCTCATTAAAAAATTATGCCAAAAGCAAAAGATAAATTAGTTTAGTTGGTAGGAGCCTTGATGATCGTTATCGAGAAAGGCGGAAGGAACAGGAAATGTAAACAAGACAGTAATTTTTCATTTTGATGATTAGAGTACCACTTTTTTGATGAAATGATCATTTGATCGCATTACTATTCGTATTCAGTGAACTGTAAAGCTTTCAATCTTTCAAAACAAACTATTATCTGGAAATCTCTCGACAGACTACAATTTTCTGCTGGAACAACAAATGAATAATATATTTTGTATAGAAGCAAATGAACTGGACTGTTTAAATACATTGTAAAAAATTATTCCGTCTGATCTCTATCAAGCTTATGATGATGTTCCATACTGTGAAGACCTCATTACTCAACAACTCTTCAAAGAAGAAGTGCTTTCCGCCCACTTCATTTTTTGTTCGCGTTTTTAGAGAACAATCTATTGTGCTCCACAATAAACAACATTAATGAAAATCCCGTTTCTCATTGTATGACACGACATATTCTTACTTAGAACATGAAACTGGATTTCTATTCATCTATATTCCGTTGCATGACTGAACAGAATCAATTATTTCAAAGAAATATGATTCCCTGTAAGGATTTTCGGGAAAATCATCAACTGTTAATGCTTTCTTCAGTGCTCGCCCTGAATACACTGAAATTCTACTCTGGAAAATTGAGTGAAAGTTTAGCTTCATCCACACACACACACTTCCCACGTGATGTTTTCGATTTTCCCCGAAAACTTCTTGTGAATCGTGTTAATATTATTAAAGCTTACTTTTTGTTGATTTTTATTTTTGGCAAAATAATAGCGGATAAAATATAAGCATTTATAGAGCTTTAACTATATGTTATAACATTACAGAACACAGCATGAATAAATCAAAAACATTCTTTTTTGTCTTTTCGGTGAAAAGAGAAGATTGAAAAAACATTTCTGATTGATTATAAAAATTTCTAGAAAAAAAGTTGGGACTTTGCTTTGAAAAAAATATACAAAGCTGTTATGTTATAGGCAAGATATAAAATGCAGAGTCAGTTTGTTTGCAAAGTTATTCCAAGAATGAAAAAATCAGATACATTTTTTTGTCACCAAGTTTTGTACATGTGTAAGTAGTTTTGGATATTCTATTCAGCAGAAATTTTGTAGCATCAATGCAGTTCACGCTTCTGTGAGTAGGTAGTAAAAAAACTTGAAGAAAAACTGGTAAAATATTGTTACTCAAACTGTTGTAAACAATGGCTTCTATCAAAAAAGAGTTTTCCTATAGCAAACACACATATTGCGTGTTAGAAGCAGCTTTATACTGGTTTGGTAGACCATAATATATTTTTTTTTTGAAATAAACACAAAATTTTATAAGTAAACTTAAAGAAATGTATGCTTTGTTGTATATGTGCTTTTTGTATGAAGGTGTCCCACTTTCAAACTTTTTACATAAATTCCAAAATCTCACAAGTGAGGGACAGATGGAGAAAACAGACTGTTTCCAGACTGTGCATTATTGTGTCAGGGGAAAGAAATAGGCAACAACGATTGTGTGATCCTATTCACGATTGTTAGGTTCAATAATGATGTGGCTGACGATTGTGTTGATGATCGCTATCACGTCCCTTTTGCCATATTGCAACCATCCTGAAAGGACATTTACACTCAAGAGACGATTTTCTTTGAGTTGGCTTTTATGAAAACAACCATATTTTGAATGGCTGCTTGTTGTCATTTTCACAGTACTGCGAAATTTCTTGTTTGTCATCATACAAGTATTTGTCATGCGTTGATGTGAATTGAATATTAGTTTGTTGGTTTCAGAACTAATGCGTAAGTAAAGCGTAAATCCACTTCAAAAACTTTTCGCGAGGACATTTGCAGTTAGAATCAGGCCAATAGTTGAGGTGTGTGGCCTCGTGCTTTTGAGTACCTGCAATCAAACGAATTTCCGCTACACTGCACTGATTACTACACTTCATTTAGAACACATCAAAATATAAAAAATGGTTAGGTGTGCTTTCCCCAAACATCGGAGCAGCAACCCCATTCACCTTTTATTTGTGAAATATGACATAATCTAATAATGCACTTTGTACCCCACAGGTCATCATCTCGTTAATTTAATAATTTTATTACCCATTGTCCTCGTGTGACAGAGTGGCTAATTGAAGCTATTTTCATTTCTCCAGGAAATCCTGACAATGACAACAAAAGTAACCTTCTCATCATACAAACAACTCTTCAAACCCTTTTTTTCTCCTTATTTCCCTCTGACCTACCAAACATGTCACATGAATGTAACTGTCCCTCCAAAAACACACGATTAAATACGATAAGCAAGCTTTACTTCTTCCAGGAAAGGGAAAGCGGACTTCCTGCCTATTTACTTTATTACCTTTTTTGTTGCACGCAGTCAACAAGGCAGTGGACTAATGGATAAAAAGGCCATAAAGAGACTTTCTGACTATGCCTACTCAAGTGTGAATGATATAAAGTACCTACTACACACATGTAGCATCTATAAGTTAACGATATGCTTTAATATGAAAAAGGCGACAGGACGGAAGTAATGTTATTTCGTCCAAAAAACATGTACGTTTTATAAGTAGCGAATTCTCGAGTGCTTCTCTCTTTCTCTCTGTGTCTGTATGTACTTGTTTTATTATCAAAGCAACAACAACAGTAAACAAAATTCCATGTTTCTTAAAAGAAAGCAAAACAGCGCACAAAATCGTTTCTGTATGCAGCACAGTAGCAAAGTGGTATGTTATGCACCAATTTCGTAATAAGGTTATAGGCTCTCGTGCACTCTATGAAACGTGTTCCCACTCACATGGGCTTCCTCCGCCACAATAATATGTGTATAAAGTATGTTGGGTACACATCAGCAGTAAAAAGGCAAAAAGTCCACGTAATAATGTAAAAAGCAATAATATAACTTATCATTCTGCTTTCTCTTTGTAAGAGTATTACTTCACTGACTGAAACTACAAAAGCTTCTTTCGCAGAACAGAGTATAGCACGAAATTCTCATCTTGTTCATTGAAGAGAAAAGGTTTCACGTTTCCACTCTTTTTGCCAGTAGCAAAAAAGTATGTGCTTAAACGATGTCAAGCCGCAAGGCACATTAGGCAATGGAATGTGAGTGTACTCAGTATAAGCAGACGAGCAAAAGAAGTGCCCTTGCACACGACACGACAGCTCCACTAGTGAATATTATGGCGAACCTTTTTTTACCTCCTTTTCGCAAAATTACGGAATTAAATGAATAACCGTCAGTATGTTTATAGATATTACTGGATGGGAAAGTCTTTTAAGAAGATGAGCGTATAAATATGTAGATATTTTTATGTTGTAAAAATATTATAGAGACGCCAGCAGTGTTACATGAATAGTTGGTAAGCTAGAAGTATATGTAGTAAACGCTAGTATGAGTCCACTCATTCACCCACTTTGCCATGTACTTTTAGATGCTTGAAATCACATCGTAATTCATTCCAAATTACATCCCTCTACTTTCATTCACTCAACATTCTCGTACCAACAAAATCGCCATATACTTGGGATCGGGTTCGGGGTAATGATAAAGTTTAATACTTCCTTGAGAGTAATTTCTTTTCACTTCTTGGATATCGCAAAAGCGTAAGACAGGCAGGGAAATAATGTGGGCATAAGTAGTACGTGGATATGGGTATGGCGCTATCATCTTCTATTTTCACAAAATATTTTGCACGTACGTGGTTTTATTGATACTGCTTTACACGCTTTCCGCAATGTGCGGATACCATAGACGAGAGGTAACAGGATACAAGTGGATTTGAAAGTAAACTTGGTAATAGGAGTAAAGTGGAGGACGAATATATAAACGTTTATTGATAATAGCGTTGCATTGTTAATTGTTTACATTGAATTATTGGTATGTTTACCTTACAAATCCATTCAGCATTCTGGTATTTATACAACTAGAAGCAGAAGAGCAAGGCTATTTTATTTAGATGGAACGCTTAATTAATTGGCAAATACGTGGCAGAATTCCTTCACTCGTAGAGGTTTACTCAGAGCAGCAGCCATCATCTTGATCATCAGCCCCCGCGTACTTCACCGCAATGAAAAGCATACAGTATGTATACAGTGTAGAATGTTATTGGTATATATGCCTTGTTTTCTGAAAGACCATTCCATTCATGCCTATTGACAAGCTGATATTATTTGAGAACAAATGCAACAACAACGCAACCAAATAAGAGAAATGGAGAAAGCAGTGAAACGTAGATATTTCTCTTATTTTTGGGTGATGATCATGAGACAAGATAGTGGTAGTTCCACGAAAAATAGACAATTTTTGTTGTGAATAAGAGAGGTCGGCAAACAGCTTGAGAGTGTCAAGGAAAAAAACAAGAGAATTCTATCAGTTACTCAATAATACAATTCCGCACATGACAAAGTTTACTTGCTGTTCCATTCTATTGTGTGTTTTCACACTTTCTTTCTCTGCTTCAGTTTCGTCTGCTGTCATCAGGCTACCATTTTTTTGCGTAGATAACGCAATTGCACAAACAGATAGCAAAAGACAACAGAGCACAGCCTCCCAGGGGTCTTCTTTCTTGTAGGGCTTTGTCCCACTTAAATTAACGACCAGCAGCCTGGCGCAACCAGGCGAATGCAATTACTTACTATAAAATAATGAACTTACCACCACCACCATTACTACATTTCATGAACTAGACTTGGTGAAAGTATATTCATGTTAGCATACAGATATATTTCTCTGCCACTTTATTACGTTTTTACGGTGTAGTTGCATTTGATTCCTAAGGGTAAATACGCAATATGTACAGACATATGAGAATCATGGTATGTAGTTCCAATGCAATATGTGATGCTGATGACGTACATTAAAATGCATTTCCACTGGTAAACGAGTTTATTCTTTGAAGTGAAGAAAGAACAAAAAGAAAATGCGATCCGAAAATACACAAGTTGATGTGAATGCACAGGGGTGACATAAGTATTTTGTTATGCTGCACAAAATGCGATATTACATTTTTGCTCTGCTTATTCAATTTTTAATTAAATGCACAGCCTTGGCTTGTGTGTTCGATTAAAGGCTATTTTAGGCTTTCATACAAAATATAATCTGTTTCTTGTAATGGAACTGTGACTGAATAAAGCTGAGATGTTAGTAGTAATATGGAATACTATTAATAAATTATGTACGGGAATTTTCGGAGCCCATATATATGCAAAACACAAAGAGAATGTGTTTAGGATGTAGTGAAAGCAAGCCAAAATGTTACATAGACAAGCCGCAACGTACCCTAAGGGAATATCTGCTAACAGATTTTACGACTTGTTTCCACTTTTCCACCTCTACGAAATGTGTATATAAGCAGTGGTGGTGGAAGCTACAATTGTGCCAAGTTGTAAATTGGGTTGAACAGGTAAATAAACAAGTTTGTGCTTAATGTTTACAATGAAATCATTTGCATATAGTTGTAAAAATGATACGGTTGCTTATATATAATAGCAATAATAGGTATTAAGCACAATTTTCCTTTGAAGTGTAATAAAGTACAAGGTGCACGGGAACCTGGCAGGGTCGTAAACAAGCAGAGAATTGTGTTGGAAAGGGAAGCAAGAGTGGAAATAGAAAGCAAGACTGCTGTTGATAGTGGCACTTTGTATGGAAATTAATATCACACAATTTAGCTTTCCTCATTTTTCTCTATTGTTTGCTGCTGTTAATGTGTTTAGCACACATAAGTGAAAGCAGAGGGGAACATGTAGTATTTTGTGGAGAAAAACTACTTTACAACTTGTTGCATGTGAGGAAGTTAGGAGAAATAATCCTACAAGAACATTACGGACAACAAGTAATGAAAGGTGGAACGGACAAAATGAAATTGAAAAGGGTACCTAAAACGATTAAGACGCACAATAGATTGTTTGCTTTGTATATTTGCACAGTTGTTTGTAATTAAATTCATCTAGTTTTTTATATCCGGGCTTTCCAGCCAAACATTATGTACATATATTTACTTTCTTACTGATTTCATGAAAAACCAGACTAACATGTTTAATGTTTTAAAAAAAGTTTGGCGAGAGAAAATTTCGAACAAAAATAGGCTCTGCAGTAATTGTTGCGTCATGTTCAAAGGACGTGTATATGTAATTATGCGCACATGAAAGCAATGTGATTTTCCTAGTAAGCCAGGTTTAGTCAAAGTAAATTTGAGGCCGTCTTTTGTACTTCGTTATTGTTACTCTTTCTAATACCAGCTGAACTTATTTTAGGGAAGGATGTTAGTGAGTTGGATTGTAAGAACAAACCTTGTTATTTTTGTACACAAGATACTGCAATAAACATCCTTTTGTGTGCAAGCTTTTGTTTACATCTTGCCTATTTTTATCATCTTTGTTCAAGATAAACATTAAATTGTACACCGCTTCTTCGACTGCGACTGGCTTGTAAATATTAAAACAGATACACAAAAGAATGGAGCATTTATTACATCGGTCACAAAAGTCGGAAGTAACTACTTCTCAGCGGCGGTCACATCACAATAGAAAAAAACAGAATCTATTTTAAAAATCTATCGAAAAGCACTTTTCACAATATAACGCATATCTATTCCTGTTACTTTTCATGGAAATTTTTTGTACTATTATTTTCAAGTCACACATACATTTTTATACATATACGGGGCCAACCTCATGAATAATTTATAAAACTCTGCATGATGCACTATCTCTGCACCTTCTTTGTCGGGGGCAAAGTAAAAAGTAAGAAAACCTTTTTTTGCAACCACAGTCCACACAGTGTAGAGTTGCATTGTACTCCGTTGTACATTTCTTGTCAGCACAGAATTTTTACAACTATTTTTTAAACTACTTTTTTTGTGGGATTCATGGAACAATTTCACTTTAGCAGAATAGAGTAATATGCCTTACGCCCTTTTCAAATCCCTACTTTTTCATGATGCAAAATGACCAAAAACATGAGTACTTTAAGAGAGATTTTTGGCATATAAAAGCGTGTGCTTATCTGAAAAGGGAGGGATTTATGTATGAAAAATGCTTATAAACTTGGAAGAACAATTGAAAAATATTGGTTCAGTCATTTGATCTCATACAAGATACACAACAACAAGGACATATATATTAGACTAGAGAACTTGGTATGCAAAAAAACTCATGTGGTGACGACAGTAGCTGGTATAATGAGACAAGCTATTCATGTATGTAATGTATATGAGGAAAAAACACCCACGGATATATTACGTATCTGTCTTATGACCACAAAAAAAAGATCAAACACCAGGGCATATCCCAGCGGAACCATGAAAGGACGTGGACGTGGAATTACCACTGTAGCGTAAAAAAGTAGGAAAAACCGTAATTGAACCTGAAGCGGAGGAATTGCGAGCTTACTGTAAAATGCAATTTTTTCATACTACTAGCCTCTTTCTCTATGAAGCCTCTCTTTCGAAACTAGCAAAAGATAGTAAATTATGCCAGCTGTCCGAACTGTGAAAACACTCAATTTATAATCTGCGGAAGAAATATGAGATCCACTTTTTTATACATTTCAAAGAATAGAGAAAATGTTGAAAAGTTTCCTGGAGTGTAACGTAATATCAGAATACCTGGTTGGATAATAAACTATGATGGTGTTTTGTATTCATACTTATAACTTATAAGATAGCCAATAGCCATGTTGAGGATGAAAGGGAAAGCACAAAGGGATTGTATCTTATAAATCTAGTTTACTTCTTCGTATTTTTCGTCTCACTGTGTATTGCATTGTTTTTGTCTTAAATTTGAAGAAAAGTATTTTCAGTCAAGCAAAAGCATTTTGTTATTTTAAGCTATTTTACTTTATCAGGGCAAAGCTGCCGTGTAGGAGGCGTACATAATCCCATATGAAAAATGGAATCCGTAATAAAAATGAGACTCTGTGCGCTATATATACTCCCTTGTGGAAGGTTTCAGTAATTTCAAACTGATATCTAAAGTGAAGAAGAAAAGAAACGAAACGGAAAAGATTTTGTAACACAAAAAAAGTAAATAGAGAGCTTTGAGCTTATTCTTAATGTGCAGTGACGTGTTAAGAAAAATAATGCAAGAAAATGAAATCAGCATTGTTTTGTTGCACGATGCGTTGTGAAGATGAGATTATATTTAGAATAGGTAGATGAGCAACAAGAAATTTGGAGTTTCAATGAGAATCCGTAGAGGAAAGTATATTATCAAAACAATCGTAATCCGTGCTTTGTATTAAAAAGTAAATTGGATAAAATGTAAACAATGCTGAAGAAAGGGTAAATGCTGAGATAGTATTTGGCTTGTAGTTTCAAGATTATTTTCGGGAGAAAAATTCTCCAGTATAATCACAACGCATTTATCCAGGTTGGTAGCTTTAATTAAGTATGCCTATATTACTTTCGGTGAAAGCATTTTATTAAATGCACTTTATTAACAGTTCATATGTGAGTAGGTATGTGCATATGTATATTGTATAATTATTATACTTTGTTTAGCAATCAGGTATACAGCCTCAAGAAAAGGATAAGAAAAGGAATAGACGGTCACAATAAGCTATACTAGAAGTTTAGCTGACTTTCCCTTTATTATGCAGTACTGCAGATTTTGGTGTTCTTTAATATAACCTAAAAGACATTTGTGTATATAGTGTACATACACGTTAGAAATAATTCTTTTGTGTTTTGTGCACAGCTCTTTGTCTGAGGTGTCAGTATGCAGCCTGCGTAGCAAAACTCTATTCCACCGAGAATATAAAGTCCTCGAAAATTACACAGATGTGTTACACTTTCCTCGGAATAAACAATACAACGCACGGTTGCTCCATTCCCGAAGAAAGAAAAACTTCGTTACAATCTTGCACCGGGCGCGGGTACACACAGAGCTAAAATGTTATTCTTCAAGGAATTAGTCTAAAGTTAACATGGTTTTATGGTATGGTATGGCTATCACGCTTTACTAAATCCTAGTTTACTCACACACAACATTGCTCATTTAAATACATCCCTTTCTTTGGAATTTATTATACAAAAAGAGTACAAAGAAGTTTTTTGTTAATCTTATTAAGTGAAAGGCTACAAAAAGGAAAGTGCCGGACAGGTGGATAAACTTGACCTGTTTAGATAAAACTAAATGAGGAAAATTATGTAAATGAAGAAAATTTGTAGTGCTTGTATGACTAATGCATTACTTCTAAAACATGACTGTGCAACATTTGTTACTCATGATGAGCATATGTAAAAGCAGTTATATCACTAAATTAGTGGGAGTCACAGCTTGTCTGGGGCAAAAATAGCTCGCTGCTGCTAACATTAGCGACATAACCAGTCAGATGACCTATTATTATGCAAGAGAAATACCAAAGAAAACCCTCCGTAGCAGAAAAGAAAGGTTGAAAGAGATGTCCCTTTTCTTCTTCTTTTGGTCTTCTACATGTATCCCAAAGGAACCAAAATGCTTGGTTCCCTAAAGCAGAGTATCCTTTTCTCATTTCCCTTCGCACACAAAAGGAAATTCTCTATTCTTTTCATGATGACATGAAAATGAAACGTGGTTGAGGAAAGTGAAAGCGAAACGGGTGCTGACAAAGAAAACATTAACTTTGCATCTCTTTTCCCTTCCATTTTATTCCATGTTTTACTTGTTTTCACGTTGACTTTTCACAACATTTATTGAAAATTCAACGACACTTGTGTCAAAAAACTACTGTCCAACTTTTTCAATATAGGATGCAAAGTACACACACAATATCTTTGTTCTTTTCTGTGATGTGAGAGAGAAGAGTAGAGGAGTATCCATTTTCACTGCTTTCTCGTATCAAATCAACAAAAAAGTTACTCTGACGGGAAAGAAGTGGTTTGGATAGAAAAAAGTTTTGGTAAATAAGAGTTGTGTGTATGTAAGTGAGCAGGGTGGAAAAAGTGCCACCCAGACAAAAGTGGCAAAATATCATTAACCTTTTTCTATACTTGAAAATGATATGGCGTATCGGAAAAATAGGAAAAACCCTTTAACGGGATCCATCTTCCTGCCGTCAGGAGTGTCTTCTTACACAACTGCTAACCAAAAACTAAGATTGAATTTTCTCCCTTTTGAATTTTTAGTAGTACTTATTTTGTTCAAGTAGGGAAATATACAATTTCTTTCTGTGAAATCTGCTTATGGTTTGTAGACTATCTGAAAGTAAAAAGCCTTAAACTTGAGCACCTTTTCCCAAGATATGGAAACTAAACCCTTTTTGCTCTTTTTGCGTTTGTTTGAGTACCACTTTAGCATAAGTATATAGCACTCTAGTTTACTGTGTACCGATCCAGCATGGCAGTAAGCTTGTGTAAATGATATTGGTTTTTACACATTATTTGGAAAAGGAAAGCAGTATAATTCATTAAAACTGTAAGTATTGTCAAGTGTTTTAAAAGACTAGTATTAAAACAACATTTGTTTGAAATCGATAATAGACATGTCGACTGAATTAAAAAAACGTGTCATTTTATCGATTTTTCTCCAATACAAGTTGCTGTTTTTAGTTTTCTCAAGATTTTACCCAAGATCTAAAGGGCTTTGTTAAAGGAGGCAGGTGGCAGATTGCTTTCCGTTCAATTTGCAAAAGAGGAAATTTGAAGCATGAAGTGATGCTGTTACATATTCCAAGTACATACTTTAAGTACTGGGCTGCCTACTTGACGGAGCTGTGTGGTTTGATAAGTAAACGAACAGTCCTTGGATTTGAGTACCCTTCTTTGTTACCCGCCTTCCGGCAGCGATCTGACTAAACTTTGTAGCAGCAAAGCATATCAGTTCTTTTCTTTCTCTAACTTTTCAATACACCAACTTTTGGTCATAAGCATAAGCATCAATGTTGATGGAGATCTTTGAATATGAACTTTTTTTGGCTATTCCATTAAATTATAGCGAGAGTTTCTATTTTCATGTTAAAAAAAGAAGTAAGGTCAAACAAGATAAAGTCTCTTTCATAAGATGTTAAAATGAAAATAGGCACAACAGAAAAAATTATCTTCTTGAAGCTGGAAAAAAGATACAAAGTTTCTTCATTTTTAATAACTGTCATCAACCATCACTGGCCATGGGGGCATATGAATTTTTAATTATGTAGAGATCTAAAATACTCATTAACGCGAAATAGCCAAAGTATATTTTCCGTGTGGAAATGAACATATATTGCCGTAAGTTGAAAGCTTAAATATGTGGGCATGTAAAACCTTCGCTCTTGGTTTAATTCGGTAAGATATTTTAAGTACTAAATAGTAATATTAAAAGGTTAATGCACCATCAGAATTCTACTTCGCATAAAAACGTCTTAGCAAACTTTCATAAAGAGCTTACCTCCAAAAAACCACCTACTCACCTACATCAACCCTTGTAATCAGCTGAACACACTATTTTTTGCTTTCCTTTCAGAAAGTTTTTAAAACTCACAAAATATCTTATTTAGCATGCTTCGGGATACTGGTATTCCCTGGGATCGCAATAGTTCAAGCTAGGTGCAACTAAAGCATTTTGCTGCACTTTTTCAATAGTTCAGTCAGAACAAACTTTAATTTTTTTGGGAAAAGTTTTTATGAAAAGTTACAGTTTGATTTTTTCTTCTTTGTGCAAAACAATGGACAGCAAAGCTCAACAGTGGCCTTGCATCTGTCTGCGTAAATGGACATGGCTAAAGAAAAGTTGAAATGTTAAGTAATTTTGAACTTATGAAGCTGAAATGTTGTGACTCTAGAGAATATACGAAATGATTTTTTTCTGTTATTTACGAACCATAACTAAATGTGGGTGTAAAAATTACATAAGAGGTAACATGAATGTATTCCATTCTAATAATTCGAACAATGGAAAAGTTTCCCAAGCGTTCGACTTAGTGTTTGCTGCGCCTACCAAAATATATGACTTTCTCTTTGTATGGCTGCAAAGTACACATTTACAATCTCGGTATTGAATATTCCGAAATTCTATCTCGGTGTGACACATTTAAGATGAATTGCAGATTACAGCTTATATTGCTTCATTCGCTGAGCAAATTTTATTTGGAAATTTGAAACCAGAAAGAACTATTTTCTCCTTGCTTATCGCATTATAGCAAACCGTTATTTCCCCTGTGAGGTTTTAGGTTTTATTGGCGACTATGATTCTAGGAAAGGCGTTTTGTATCAAGAAAGAAAAGAGAATAAATACAAAGCCACAAGAAAATCCAGAATTTTACTGGCAAAAGAGATGATGTCAATAAGAAGTCACTGTTGACTATTGTAAGCGTAAGCATGACGTGTGGCATTATGTATCCCCAACCACAACACAACTAAATATTTACTTTACTATCATAAAAAATCAGCGAGTGGGCGGACGACACTATTTTCTGAGGTCATTGTTAATATGGAACATGTACAGAAAGTAAAATGAGTTCTGTGCGGTTTGGAATGAAATGTTTGCTATTGGGTTTGAGATTATGTACATCATCATTCATGTGTCAATTCATTTTCTGGTACTATTATTATGCTTTGCTGCTTTGCACAAAATAAGCACGTCTGTGTTCCATAAATCGTCTTTCTCTGGCTTTCCGGTAACAAAACCAGATTTTCTGTGAATAACAAAATTACTTTCTTGTTTCGTGCGACAAGAGACATACTTTACCAATCATATGTAATAATTCAAAAGAAAAGGGAAGGAAGTAATGAGAAAATAACTAATGACAAATGCTAGTATAGAACGCAAAACGAATCTCCGTGGGAAAAATAACCGCTGTTTTACAAGTCAAGAAAAGCTTTGCTCAGATTTTTTAGAAATTTTTAACTTTTTGAAGTAGGTATTTTCAAGGAACATCACATTATATGCACATCACACACCAATCAAGATGATTCAGTATAGCAGAAAATGAAGATTGACGCACGGAAGGCTGAACTGAATCTGTATGATGGCAGTACTTTGATAAACGAAAGCTCGTTGCATCAAAAAGAAATAAGAACAAAAGCGATTTCATTCAAAATGAATATCATATCTCATCACCACATGACATAATACAGCTCAAGAAATATAATAAGCATGACACAATGCCTAAACGAAACTGATTACGTTTGGTTGACAACTGTAATGATATTCTTTCTGAATATATATGGAATCCAATATTTATTCAGAAAGAACAGCATCCTATTATTATAACAAAAGCAATATTGCTACCACGGTGGGTGGTTTGTATACGTGTCATTCAATCTTACAAGAAACAGAACGCTTTTTAGTATTCTCCGGCTTGTTTCTCATTTCATTCTCTATGATTAGCCATCACCATCAAATCCAGATTCATCAATTCCCTAGTGAAATGTGGAATAATATATTAATAATCCATGAGACGCGAAATTATATTATTGACTGAAAAGTACTTTCACCGGGACACAATAATCCGAAGAAATTGAGCGTTGCGGTAGCTGAAAGCCGCATGTCACACAGTTCTTAGCAAAATAATCCCATGAAAAAGATTCCATGCATATATAACAAAAGAAATCATCTTTGTGTATTTTACCAATCCATGTTCCATATTTTTTGGATTCTATTATTAGTAAGTATTATGCTGGCAGTAAATTGTATGACAAACTTGCTTGAAATCCAGAATCGAATCAATTTCTGGCAAAAATAAGCTTTCTTCTGGTTTACTCATTGAACTCGTTTTAGAGTACGTCATATGTTTCTGGTATAAACCTGATTTTCCAGAAACCTGCATGGGTACCTAAGCTGTTGTCCATTGTTTGTGAAGAAGTGAAGATGCTATGAAATTTTACTACGGGCAAAATATACTATCTCGCAAAAAGCATGTCTCTAGTCTGTCTTGTTAAAATTATGACGTGATGTAGCTGTTATGCAGCTACACCAGCAATCGGCAAATATTCTGGAGTCGTGTTTATTGAAGTTTTTCTTGTATATTTCCATCCAACGCATACTTTCCCTTATCATCACTATTTTCATCATCAAACCAACAACAGCAGCATCACAATCACTGCAGTCAAAATTGATGATGACGACTCTATTTCCCAATCTCCCCCAAGCAGAAACAGCAGCATGCTACAGTCTCCCAGGAATGTACACGTTAATATAGCAAGTTTATTTGTGTCCGTTAGTCAACACCTAAAATCAAAATCTACACTAAACGCTGAACCGAATATGCTTATAGCAAAAACGTCTGTAAAATATATGAAAATCGAAGTCTCGTTTTTAGGAACTTCGAAAATTTTCTACAAGAGACGCGGAAACACTAAACCAAGGAGCACGTTGAGGGTGTCGTAAAAATTTAACTACTTCCATAAATAAAATTTAAACGAGCCATACTGTTTTCGAAAGGGAGATAATAAAGTTTGTTTTTCGGCTTTATTGGTCTCATTGTCATTCATGAAATCCTGGATATTATTACCATTTATATGCACAAACGTGTGTGTGCCGGTTTTGAAAATGTAAACTCGTAAAAACGTATTGCTGCCTTAAGGTGCATATATATTCTCCTGAAAATCTTTTGGTTCCCTAGTTTAATGTAAACTTATGCTTGAACAGAATTTCGGGGAAAACACGATCAATCACAAAACAATTCTTGGAAAGCGTATTGTGTATTCCTTGATTTTATGTCACGGAATTTCCAGAACAGCATAAATATATTCATAATTATAATTTGGTCAGCCACATATTCAGGCTTGGAGAAACTTGTCCTTATTGTTTAGTCGTTTGTTCTGCAGGGTTACCTAAATTATTACCCGCCCGGAGTAAAATGAGTTGTAGTAATAAACCCACCGAGGTCATAAAAGTTTCAAGATTGAGCTGTTTGATGACAGTAACAACGTAAGATGCCGATTATACGCACCTACTTAATAACATGTTCATGTCATTTATGTTATAGTAATTTTATTTTATTTTAATTATTCAACATCACTGACATCATTATTAATAACATTGGCAAGGATTTTCGGTTGACTGCATATTATTTTCTCTTTTATGATATTCCACACACTTGAATTGAAGTTTATGACAACTGCAGAGAGGGTTTCTGTTCATCAAGTCGTTTTTAATTACGAAGCCACATTGGATGCTGACAGTGAACATTATTGCATTTTCTAGGATGAAAGTTAATAGCATATTACCCGAAATACTGCGGCTATATACGGTGGTTTGAACGTTTATTTATTACAGTAACTATCTCCATGCATAGTATCTATGCATGCATATTTTTCAGTTAAACTACATTTACAAGCCTTTAGTTTTTGCTTTATGATTACATGAAAGAATACATGGAATGTGTGTGGACTAACCTCTCATGTAGATGTAGGCCGTTCCTTTCATGTTTGGCTGGTTGAGTACAATTAGGTTGAGAACGTTGCCTATAATACCCAATCCGCATATCGTTGGCCATAGAATCCCGTACGTAAAATACTTGACATCTTCAATGGTAAGTTCATTACTAACATTACGACTAGGGTGCCTACTTCTACCACTGGCCGGGGAATTCCCCGCTCCACCTCCTCCGTTGTTGGTCATCATTATCGTACCGGAATCAGTCCCATAAATTAGCTGACTCTCGTTGTCACCACCACCGAAAAAGCCGGTCTCGTCGAAAATGGACACGCCACCGCCATTTATACTGGTGTCGCTACTAATAGTACTAGGTGTTCCAGGAACACCTAATCCCCCAGAGGTTGTCGTTCCTCCGCCTCCCTTGTAGTACAAGTTACTACTAGTATTTAACATAGAGCACAGAGGTAACGTTGGAATGACAAAGTCTTGTCCGCTGTCAGAGATTGTACTGGTTTCAATGATGATAGGTGTACTTGTGGTCGTCATATTATTCCCATTTGCCCAATGTGACGGTCCACTAGCTCCAACTCCAATACCGAGTCCACCACCGCCTCTACCCAGGCCAGCTGCTAAAACTACCGCTGTGGCAGTTGCAGCAATACTTCCTGTCATATTCACCATTATTCTTCCTTTCGAAATATTACTATTACTTTGGTTGCTGTTGCTTTCGGCTGATTCTCAGTTGCAGTAATAAAAGCGGCTCGCTTTGTTCCATGGGTAGTGTGCCAGTATCAGGCCACCAGACAAAATAATAATACTATTGTCCCCCGGGGAGTCAGTAGGATCTCCTCCTTCAAGACTCAATGCGATAGTGGCAACAGCGGTGTTATATTCCACTTTGACATCTTATACTACTCACTTATTTGTCCGTTTTCTTTCCACAAAATCTCACACAACAGCATATACACCGCCAACCACGACCACCACCACTCATAAACTCCGGTGCTGTTTATTATATGGGAGGGTCAATGGCCAATAAATGTTTCTATTTCTCTTTTTATAAGCAGTTGTGTACACACTCAAGTGTGTTTGCTAACGGTGGTGCCGGTGCCTATAAACTGCACACTGGAGAAAGAGAAAGGAGGAAGTGTTCACCAGTTGTGCTAACGCAAAAAGACAATGGTATGGAAAAAGAAAACTAATCAAACATGTGTACTCCTTTTCACTCGCCTTGCAATAATAAAGTCATTTCGTGTGAATTGCAGCAGTTATATATGTATAGGTTTACTTGTTCTCTATAAAGCTTTAGCATAAGAATGATAATGACGCACAACCGGTTTTAGTCTGTTGCATGTGAACTCTCAATTTCCGTTGAGGAAGCAAAATCGTGAGTGATCTGTGCACTCAAGTCGTGTAAAACTTGTTTAGACTTTCACTAATCGAAAGATTCTTCTAATTTCAATACTCTAACGTAATTTTTCTTGATCGTAAGATAGATTTACACGTGCATACGTAAATCGAAGAGATCATTAAGTATTTGTAGTCAAGCAGTATAATTTCGATTCGGGGTAACGGTACACACTAATGGGTGATGTGTTTAAGTAGGAGGTACACAGCTGCAGGTCAAGGATCATCTACTTCATCCTGTAAGGATTATATCAGACAGACGTCGTGTCTTGTTAATGGAGCCGTTTCCATTCCATTTGTATCCCGTTCTCCGTTCTTCTTGCCATGTGTGAGTGCGTCTTCTGAAAAGAATACAAAATGAAAAATAACGGTTAGCGAATCAAAGCCGCAAAGAGTAGAATGTAGACTACAATGGAGCTTCTAAACGAGCTTGCTTTTAAAAAAGAAGAATGGGTAGAAAAAGTAAAAGTTATATTTTATAACCAATATAAGGGTTATTGTAAATAGAATAGAGGCACCATCATATAGTCATTAGATTTGGAAAAGCTTTGCTGATATGAACAAAAAATCATCAAAATATTTTATCAATAAAGCAAAGCTGAAATCTAATGTGACCCCATAACCGTATCTTGGTTTTGTATGGAAATGCTAGTGAACTGGACACCACAAAAATATTTTCGAACATGGGAAATGATCCCAAACGGGAATTTTGCGCTGTTATATTAAGTGCGATGCGAAAGAGAAAGTGTGGGAAACGATTGTTCATCTTCTCCCTTCATACGACAAAAAAATGGTTTCACGTGAAAGCAGCGAAAAAAGTATAGTCTGGCCGGAGAAATTTTTCGGGCTACAATTTTCTACTTCTCCACTAGTCAGACAAAGCATTAATGTAATGCAAAACACTAAAAGTGCTTTTTGGGTGAAAAGCGAAGTTTTTTTGTGCAAAATATTTTTTGTTGCTGATGTATGCACCTACTTTACAAGTAAGCAATACAAACACTGCCAATACTTATATGAACAGGTCACAACAGTAAGCGAGCTCCATTTTTGCGGAAAAAGATCAGTTTATTTTAGCGATTCCACAATAACGATCCGCCTGAATGCATCTAATGGAATCCATCCATCTTTTAACTTGCTCACTCTCAATTTACAATATGTACAGAGATAGATTTTTACCGGATTTAAGCTGGCAGTGCCTTTCAATTCGATTGCACAATAGATAACAATCGCGTGTGGGTACAAAAAAAGTGATGGAATGCTTTTCATGGAAAAAAGCATAAAGCTTTATATTTGACATGCTTCATCTATATTTGTAGTTTTGCATCCCCGGAATAATACTTTATCTCATTTCTCCTTCCAGCTAAAAATCTAGGGATGCCTTATTATTAATATAAATGTCAGCAAGTTCACTAATAATACGTACGTAGAAAAAAGGAAGTTATGCAAAGAGTAATAATAAAAATATGCAAGGGAGAAAGTAAACATAAAAAAATATTCCCAAAGATTGAGTAGCTTTTGGAATGCATGTAGGACCTCAGAATTTTGTTTGGATGCAATGCAAAATGTTTGCAGTTTTGCATGTTGGACTAAAGGCACCCAAATAAAAACTCTTTGGATGAATGTACCCGTCAAGTAAAACTTACAAGTCCATTATACTCCACTTGAAGAGAGACGAGCATAGTGAGATGTAATGTTGCGGAAAGAAAAAGATATTTCCGAGGGGGCGGCTCTGACTCGCTTTTATTCAGCACTCGACAATTCATCCATTTTGAGTTGTGCGATTCTTTTCACTCTGAAAATGAAGTTTGTTTTTACCTTTTACATTTGGATTTTGTAACAGACACAAACAAAAAAATGTATTGTTGTGTATCACACTGTGCCAAGCACCTACTTTGGCTCCAGTCACACAACATTCGTTTCACTCACGGCAGTGTACGGTGCTTTTTTATTGTTTTTATGATGTAGCTGATTATTATTATGATGTTTGTAATTTAAAACTCTAGTATGTATTGTTTTTGTGTACGCTCCCTCAATTTTGTTAGCTGTATGTGGCCTTGTATCAAATTTATATAATGTAACTTTACACTTTAGTCGAATTAAAAAACAGATGTATTTACAAATATAGAGCATGTGAGAGAAATTACGTTCTGGTGAAACAAGAGCAGAAAGTTTTTGTTTGGCAGTGATGATGATTCTACGCAGCAATTATTATGTTTTCATGCCAAAATACTATGCACTAAGTATTCAGTGATATATCTTTTATGAACACGAACATTTTTTGGATCAGGTTATCCGGTAATTACTACTAATTATTTCATGTGTCCCTGCAGTATATTAGTACAATATTCATGTATCATACATAACAGTTATAATTTGAGCAGCCAGCAGAGTTAATTACAAACATACTTTTCCCTAACGAATGGAATGGGTGGAAGTGGAAACATGCTCGTAAATTAAATCGCTGTACAGACATAGTAAATTAACGTTAAAAACATATTCGGGAATAATCAAGTTGGAAACTAAACGTACAAACGACTTGAGGGAATTGTCACAGTCACAGTAATAAATCGGTACTGTAAATTATAGCTCATTTGATACAAGCATGCACGCTTGTCTTCTTTAGTTTCATATTTTGGCAGAGATAAATATGTGACTGAATTCCTCTCTGAAAATATAATGAAGTTAAGCACATGACACAAGAACATGTTTTGTTTCTTATGACTTACTAGGACATTCCTTCCCAATCTCAACAAGAAACAAAATGTGTTTTTAGTTTTCACCGTTAGTAATGCACACCAACAAAAGTAAATGTGCAAAGCAAATGTACCCAAAAAGGCACACCTGCTTGAGTACATCAGTAAAAAAACGATGTTGATGCCAATAAGCGTACATAAGAGCAGTTCAAATTGCAAAAATCGCCTTAGCGTCTCATTTGATGGTGTCCAAAGATCTCTATAATATGTACACATTTTATTGCGTATACATAACTAGGATAATATGAAAGCACTTTTTGAAACCATTAAAATGATATTAAACTCCTCTATTTTCTTTGAAAAAACACAAAAAAGCCCACTCATCCAAACCAAATTGCTCAATATCTTCAAAAGAATACATGTGCTCATTTTCTTTGATACTTGAAGATGTTTTCATACTCATAAATATGTTCACAGATAGTTTTCTCAGTTCATAAATTGCATAATGGTAAATAAAAGAGATCGTTCAAAAGTACACATTTTTACTTTCGAAAACAGTAAAATACTTTTCAATGCATTTAAGTTACTTTTGCTTATGTAACCACTTATGATCTTTTATTGTTTTTTGCGAATCCAAATAATGCTTGTGGGTAAATGTGAAATGTCTTTCGCAGAAATGAAACATGCTACGCTTACTTATATTCCAGAGGCATTTTAAATTCACACATGATTGAACTAACGTGAGTTCGGATATTTGCAATTTTTTATCCGAATTGCAGCAATTTTTCATCCCATTTTATTTGTTTTATAACCTAGTTGCTTGTATTGTCTTTGACATGTGTGAGTGTGTTTGGGACTTATCGTTGATGTATTCCATGCACAGAAAAAATCTTACTTATCATTTGATATACCGACGTATCATAAGTTTACCAAATGACAAAAAATGTCATCGATTTGTAGAAAAAGCAGAGACTGAAGTAGACAGATTTGTTGAACAGCAGTAGGCGACAGTCAGGCATCTTTCCTGTTAACTGTCCCAAGTATGTCGTTTCACAAAACAAATCCTTTTCTTGTTGTTTTCACAGTTATGAAATTCAAATCAATGAGAAATCCCTACAGCACATTTTTTGTTCATATTTATTATTTAAATTCGTTTGTGTCTATCATGCACCTTTATTATGAAATCTTCCATGACCTAAAAATTCAGAGTAAGTGCCTTCATATTAATGATAATTTAGCCTAGAGAAAAAAGACGGGGAAAACGTGAAACAAAAAATGGGTCATGCATGTTTTCGCACATTTTGAGTGACACTCTTCTGACGCTCTCTGTCATAACAGTTTGCCTTTTAAAACACTTAAGTGATGCGTTGTTAAGTTGTTAGAAAAGCACTACAAAAAATATTGTAAACGATCATATACACAGCTACCTGCCTTCAATTTTTTATTTAACAAGCACCCTGCACGTTTGTGACTTGTGTTTCAAAATTTCTAAGTACATTACCCAATTCCAGAAAAGTACATGCTTTCATCGCTCATAACCTTTTTGTTATGACATGAAGGATGAAAGCATATCAGAACGAATGTAAAATGACGGATTCTTTTCACGTTTTCGATGTTGTCGGTGCAAATTTATTAAAAATTCAGAATTCCCAGTGGGTTCATTCCTGCATGTGAACTCTGTGAAAATGGGCAAAAACATCAGTACAAGAACTGCCTCATAACCATAAGCCAAGCAAATTATGGCTAGTTTAGAGAGAAAGAGAGAGAGAAAGTACACTTATCTGACAGAAAAGGTTGTATTGCAAAATCAAAAGCTAAATATTTCAACCATTTTTTTGTGAAAAGTAATTGCAATGCTAATAAAAATGAATGAAAATTACGTCCACTTATACAAGCCACAAAAGAGTCTAATCCAAACAAGGTTGAAGAGAGCAAAAGGAACATTTTTTTTTGTAGTGCATACTGGCTATAGGCTAAAAACATGGTAGAAAAGGTACTACTGTAATTGCCGTTCTACTGCTTCTAACCAGCTAATACGGATTCAGATCATGAAATTCTTATATATTTTCTGCTTCCAACTTGACATGAAGTACCAATACATATGGTCACGGAATAAGGATAGTAGACTTCCAAGAAAATTACGCTTAGCTTTAGAATACGCCTCTGCCTGCTTTTCTTTCCATCATAAAAATAATATATGCTATGCGTAGGCACAGACATCGTCATGTTTTTACAACCCTCTTATTTACATGAATGACTCACTTTTTCCAGTAATCCGCAAAAATGTAAATACAGCCAGCAATAAAGGCAGTAGGGAAAAGAGAAGAAGAATAATATACACACACACTATGCAATATAGCATAACAATGTGAAGTAGTAATAATAAACATTTTCAAACCAGGAATACTAGAGATTCTATTCGTAAAACGAAGGATCTTTTTTTCTTTTAAAACTTATTCTCTTTAACAAAATAGGTCATCAAGTAGGAGCTCTACTTTTCTATCTGCTTTTTATATTCCATCAACCAAAATCATACGTACTACGTATAAACACACTGGCCACAGAGATCTTGTTATCTTTCTATCCGCATATTTGGGTTTCAAGTCAGTCCAATGTTGTGACTAACTCAGCGAATATAAGTCATGTCATCATAATAATAAACCATGCATATGTGTAGACGCGTATAAAATTCCTTTACGGCTCATTATGATTTTTTTTTCAGGGTTTTGCGTTGCGTTTTACAAGTTTATATTGGTGAACTCGGACTGTAAATTTTTCTGCAAAGAATCCCTCTTATGCTAATTTTTTTACCACTGCTTTTGGCAAAAGTGAAGATTATTAACAAACTGGTTGCTCAAATTTGCTTGTGTATTTTTTCGGGTTTCAATGCTTGAAAAACAAATGAGGACAGCTTAAATAAATGTTCCACAGAACCGGAAAAAAGTTTTTCTGCTGCGTATATTATTGTGTTTGTTTGGAATATGTGTGCATGATAATTTTGGGGTTTATGCATGAAGAAATAATGAGTGTGGTGTGTACAGACGGAGATCAGTGTTTACAATCCCAGCTTTCATCGTGATTTCCTTTGCCACATGGGGGAAATTAATTTAAGGAAATCATTTCCCTCGAAATTTTGATAGCAAAGCAAAAAAATCCATGCATATTTGGTGTGCAAACAAAAAATACATTTGTAGTTTACAAATTTCCCTGAGAATAGGAAATGTTTAAACCGGTAGGTCTAGTCAGTTCACACTGCAGTGATGAAGAGAAGATGATGGGATGCACAACCCAATTTATCTTATGACTGGAAATAGTATGAGTATTCTAGTCTGTAGATTGTTGTACTTTTTTATTAGAGAAAGTAGAGAAAATAAAATACAGATGGGCTGAGGCTGAGGATATTTTCGGTAAAGTGAACATGATGCGATGAAAATTCTATTATGAAATTGTAACTTTTGTAGTGGAATTGCTGTGGGTGGCGGGGGAGAAAGAGGATTTGTTACAATATTTGTTCCTGTGATTTGCACCAAGAATGAATTTACTTAGATTTATTTACTTAGTTGGCATTAGATTTAAAACAATAGATACAAATTAACTAATTTCTGGAACATGTACATTACATGAATACATTTAAATTTTAATAATTTTCATGACTTCAATAATACCCTGGTGTGTAATTTGCCGATCATCTAAATCCTTCCATTAAGGTGATTAAAATTACTTTTTACACAAATATACCGGGGATTTGGTTAAATAATGCTTTTAGTTTTACCACACACCGTTTTGTTAAGTAAATGGATAATGTGAGTAAGTTGTACACGAGGGATGTACCTTTAACTGTAAAAATTTGACAAATACATGTTCAGGAACAAAATGTAATGCAAACTAGTAACAGCTTTTTACTTTAATTTTACTTTTACGTGAGGGTAACAATGATTGCTGTCATTGTACCTTTTAAATATCTTACATCAAAACTTTTTTCTGTCGTGCATAATACTATGATTCTGTTCTGTAAGCTACACTTATATTGCTCTCTCGTTTTGTAGAAGGATCTCAAGTTATCTGCCCTAATAGTGTGTTATAATATTTTGGCTCAATACAATAGTCGACGTCGTAGTGAAAAAAGTTCCTTCAAATCCTTTTTTGCCCTTTTATTTAAAGCTTTGCACTAAAAATAGTAACAACAAACAAGTAGACAAATTCATACGTAAAAAGTTCAATTCATTAAAACTTTGAAATGCAAAATATATTTTTGCTACATTCATGATCATTACTATAATTACTCTGAAAAGTTAGTGATGAGCTCTACTTTAAATCACGTATATGTTTTTCCGGATGCTTTGTCATGTCGCCTTTAAAGTCAATCGTCAGTGGGATTTGTTTACTGGCAATTCTTTTCTTTTAATTAAACCTTATATAATACCTATTCACCATTATATGTAACTTTCACTTTAAATGATGCAAGCACGCCCCCTCGATATGTTCTAATAATTTAAAGGGAACTTCTTATTGTTTATCTAGTTGGATATCCAAACTTTTAATGAATCTTCTTTGATGAACTTTACCGGTGCGCTGATTCTGCGACAACTTGCTTTTAGAACGTATATCCGTCGGCGTAAATACATGATATAACCAAACCTTGTAAACAAATTCAATAAGACTGAGAACATCAAACGCTTGCAATTAAACCAAAGGCGTGTTTTGTTGGGCAAAAAGTGAAAAACACATCAAAGTGTACAACAAATCCATTTTTGACGAGTGTGCATTCACCGAAAATACAATTATATGTGATATGTGACACAACTTGGCTAAAAAGTCATGTAATCCGCTTCACCACCTTTGCAACCAACATTGCGATCTTCTATTTAAAATTATTTTAAACAGGAAGCCAGTCAAAAAACTGGAAAATCGCAGACAGAAAAAAATATTGTTTGAAGTTTTGAAGGGAAAATCAGCAACACGCCATCATTAACCCCAATTTTGTGGAAAAGTTTAATAAATTGTGTCGTGTGTGCCTTTTTAACATTCGTGCTAATAAAGAGACAACGACTCTCTCATGAGCCGTAATTGTACTCCCACGTGCGTTTCATAGTCATTACTGGCATTATCTTCATTCTTCACCGCCATTCACAAGATACCAAATGCTTAAACTACACAACGTATGAGAAACTGAATCTACCCTTTTTCATATCCGTCTTCGCTAAAGAGTTTTATTCAAATTTCCGAATCTTTATCCATCCACAAAACCAAAAAGATACCACACACTGAAACCAACAGCCTTTTACTTTCTGTGACCAGAAATTTCAGAAATGGACATGGATGCATGAAGATCAGGACAACTTTGGGTGGTGTGAGAGTTGTATGCATAAGTAATGTCTTGTTTGAGAACCGGATCATTGTGCCCGATGAACACACTTTAATTAAGCCAAAGCGACTCATTTTCAATTTCCTTACGTACTTACTTACGTAAAGGCAGTTAAAAGGTATATATTATTTACCCTCGTTCATAGGGCAAAAAAGTTTTTCTACTTGGTCAGATCAATAATTAATCACTTTTTACCGACCAACAGCATGTTATCTAGTTGATTTCTACTACTGTTGTTACTTTACAAGAATAAGTTGGTTGATCATCAATGCTTTCTGTCCTTGATACATTTATTTGAACTCACTCTCAGTAAAGCTAGTTGTCAGAGATAAATATACTCTGTTTCCAAGAATGGAAAGAAAACCTCTACCATTCCTTGGTGAAAAATACTGCGTTACTGGAAACGTGTGCTAACAATACTTTTTGAATCGAGGCTGTTTGTATTCCGTTCCGATTCAACTTCCTTGTAAATGAATGAACTAGCTTAGCGCAGCACAAGAGAAAAACCGTCATGTTGACTAGCTTACTGAAGCAAAATCAGGAGCTAAATTGTATTTTCTCTTTAAAAGCTAGTTCCGGCAAAATAGGAGAGGAGAAATCTATTCCAAGATCAGAATAAAATTTTGTGTTTGTTGAAGCTGCCAAGAAAATCGACTTTTATATTAACACCAAACTCTATATGCCACTGCCTAAAAAGCTTAAAACTAATGAATGTGTATTTTTTTATGTAATATAAGGACGAATTAGTAGAAATTCTGGTTTCTTTCCAGCTAAATTACCTGTCCTAGATTACATACATAGCAAACTTGAGCATCTTTTATCGAGTTAGCTTCTTCATTCAACTTCCCAAACTTGTATTTTTATCCGGCCGTTTTAAACTAATGTATCTTTCAGTGTTCAGATTTTCGTAATGGTTGTACAACAAGTAAAATGCTTACTTAAAATAATACGCTCATAAGGAAATTACCAACACTTTCAAAGTACATTAATGACGACTATTTTTAAATAAAAAACTAACTTAAACATCTTCATGTATTTTATCTTCATTTTTACGGATTAATTTTTAATGTACAGATTGTGAATCCGTTAATGTCCAAATGTAAATTATAGGTCGTCAAGAATGAAAATGGTTCATTAAAACAGAGCTAAAATACTATTATGTCTATGATGAATCCTGTAGTCGGCAATGCTCCAAAAATATTTTATCAAATGCTAATAATCATTTAAGCCAACTATACCGTATACAAAAAATGCTGACCAAAACTGGTCAACGAAAATGTACTTTTTCATTTTGGTAAGCGAAAAGAAAAAGTGTGAATAAAACATGAGATTCATCTTCCATTTCAGATTGTGCAACGAAAAAACGATATGGATAAAACTCAAGCATGCATATAGATAGATGTACGTTGTGCGTTACTACATCGTTACACATATATCCAGCCAGAGAGCGCTTTATAGACAAGTGTATGTAAATAGAATATAGAACGATACGTTTTATCTAGACACATTAAACAACATTCATTGTTTATTTACAAAACTATATATTGCATGCCTTTTTAGAATCTCCCTGTCGTATGCATATTTCCTGCATTTTCATCCATTAAAGGTCTTCTTTCACGCAGACAAAGCGATAAACAATTCCACTTTTGTGGAGTGTTTAGAGCAATCTGCGTAAACGAAAAGTAGGTCGTTTTCAATAAAAAGCGTAAATATCTGTTTGGGTCTCTCTGGATTTGAGTTGTGGGAACAAGTATGGTAGCTCACTGTCTACTTTTATACCTACTTATTTCCACGAAATTCATCGAATTCAGTGAAACCCACTCACTACACTACACCTTGAAAAAAAGATGAAAAGCTAAATAAAATGAAATATAGATAAGCTTTTGTATTACATATTTTTGAAAAAAATGCAATACCTAAATATACACAATAAATCTGTGGGTGCTCATTCTCAGGAAAACATTCTTTCATGTGCTGCTTCTCTGCACAAGAATCAAGAAGCGGAAGTAATAGTACATTATTCACATTCACAAGCTGACGTTTCCACACTACATCCTCCGGTACACGCAACTTACTACAAGAAGTGGGGGAAAAGGCTTCATGTAGTTGTGGTTGGTAGAGCCGTTTTCTTTTTGGATATATTTTTTTGTCTGTGGTGTTGACATACAGGTCAACTGTAAGTAAAACGCACCAACTTGTATGAAGTTCCTCGAAAGAAAACTTACTATACACTTTCACAGACTTACACAAACCCTACTGAAGTTGTATGAACACAAAAATATGTTTTAGGAAATTGGAATGCTTGTCAGCAAATAAAAATGTGAATCAACATTTTGCGTCTTTAGGAAAAAGTGGAAATGTCACAAAATATTTTTATAACTGTGTCAAAACATTTTCATTGGAAGCTGATTACACTCTTGGAACCTTTTTATAGGCTTATACTCTTCCGTTTAATTATTAATTCTAGCCATTCATCCCACAATAATTGGCGCAATGAAAAATTCAGACGTGTAATTTTCACTTTCATGTGTGTTAATGTCTTTTTATACTGGCTAGTCGTTTTCTCAAGAGGAAACACAGTTCACGCACCATTTTTTACTGCTTTTTTGTATTTTTTATACAAGAGTTTGGGAAAAGGCCCGGCTTTTTTGTCGAGACCGAGACATCACCAAAAAAAACTATCCTTTCATCGACAGACTGAAAAAAAGACAAACTCTTTTTTAAGTACACAGAAAAATGTATCCCAGTCCCGATGTGAATGTTGTATGTTTAAATAAGCTTTTGGAGTAGAGTTTTGTAAAAATACGCCTGCGAGTCCATAATTGTACGTGAGTTTTTTTACTTCAATGATGTTGATGTGGGGACTTTTTTTTGAAAGAGTCTACTTTACTTTTTCGTTTTGCTTGTCTAGTCTACTGAGCCTCCAATTTTTGGTATCACAACACAAGCTTTGATACTTCACGCTTAAACAAACAAACTCAGACTGATGCGGCATAATATCTTGACGATAAAAGTGGAACTGTGGAAAATGGAGGAGTTTCTTGTTTACTATATGGTTGTCTTACAAGCTTCCCTACTTCCGGTAGATGAACAAACAGAAAAGCTAACTTTGTAAGAAGACCGGACTTTGCGTGTGCTACAATTCTTTGGCTTTTCTAGCTTACCTCCAAAAATGTATGTAGGAATTCTCATTTATTTGGAAAATTATATTGTTTCTTTAAATGTTTACAGTAACATCTTTGGGTTTCATATGTCATTGAATATATTCAGTCGAATTCAGTTCATATGAATTCAGTTTACATTAAACATGCTCATGTTCATATAAAAATTACGCAGTATTATCAATGATTTTTACTGTGTTTACATTTCATTTTGTTATATGACGGCGCAATAAAAAATGCGTTACAGTTTTACAACTACTAACTGGTATGTACTAGTGAACTTAACTATTCAAGCCACAACCAGCCAAGACCCTCGGACAAGATTAATAGTTTGACTTTGACAGTGGATCAATCAGAAAAATATTGAGGTGAAATAAAAGCGTTGGATAAGCGTTATGAATGAGCATAGTTGTGTAAATGATAACATTTTTGTTGGATTCAATTGAGAGCTATCAAAGGACATGCATTACAATTACAAAACAAAAGCATTAGTATATTATGGATGATCAGCTATGACGATAATGAAGACCAACAAACAATGAATCTCAAGGCTGCTGCAGACGTAGTTGTGTAAGATTTGTTAGTTAATTCGGCACTAGTTTGCTAGTCGTGTTTTCTTGGTCACCTTTCCTGTTGTGGTGATATGCGTACATGCGTGTGGAGTGTGAATATCATGTTTGTAGTATACCAATTGTGGTAAGATTTATCTTTTGCCATATGCTTAGCAATATGAGTGAATTTCCACTAATAATCTGATGAAATATTGCAGAGCCAATTTTTTGGCAACCTCAAAAAATCATTGTGATTGACCTTCTCGGAATGGAATTAATGAGAGGTATGTATCATGGAGGGATTATTATTAAAGCATCCAATTTTTTTCGCAATATTTTACGACTTCATCTTCACTACTTAATGTTTATTTTGTGATGTTGTTTGTGTTTATGCTCGTTTCTAGCTAATTTGGAATGCTAAATGATGTGTCATGTCATTCCTGACAGTCATGAAAATTATATTCTGATGGCCTGTTTAAAGAGTAAAGTAACAGTAGTAATTTTTCATTAGCTTGTTAACTGCTATATAAAAGGGATATAATAGCGAATGATTGCACCCACTCAACACACCTTTTTGGAGTAAAATCCGCTTGTAATTTGTAATTAGCTAAAAATGAGCAGTTGAAATGACAATGATATTGATATTCCATTTTTTAAAGCGACGAGGTTACCGACCAAAAATCATGGGTTGTTTTGCAATAGGAAAATTTTCTAACGAGACAGGAGGATCTAAACACTTATTGGAAACGAGTGTGCCTAAGCAGTGCTTATAAACGTGAACATGATTAAACGCTGACAGAACTGGCAGCGTGCAATATGCAATAAATCAAGCGTAATGTTGCTTTTGGCAGTGACAATAAGCTGCAGCGAAATGTTTATAGTGTGCAGGAAATAATGCAGAAAAGGAATAATTACGTATCCAATTTATACAAATATACTTTAAATGAAATCAGAACATGAAATTTATGTACATTAGTTACATTTACATTGCACAATTTTATTTGAGATGGATTCTGAATTGAATATTTGTTGGCAGTTGGCAGTGCCACATGTGAGATGAGTCGCATAGATAGTCATTCATGATGTGAGGCGATGCTGCATCCTCCCAGCTACTGATCATACCATGAGAATATCAGTAGCTGTTTGTTCAATTCTAATAGGCCACATAAACTGGAAACGATGAAAGGCAATAATAGTAAAACTAACGGTCATTTGACCCTTCCTTAATGTGCCTTTCGGAGTAAACAAAAAGGCTCCAAGCACATAAAAATCCAAATGAAGTTAGTTCACTAGTTTTACTTCTTCCACAGTGCATCGTCTCGTAGTACCTACAAGAAAACTATTGCACGACAGACCAGCTGAAAGTAATAAAGAGAGAGTGAGAGGGAAAGCAAAAGAGTATATTTCAACTTTTTCAACGGTACTTCACTTTCCGTGTGGCAGCCAAAGACAAAAAGAGAAAAAAGCTTGGGAGGATCACTGAGGATCTTATTTTCTCTTATTCTACTTAATGTCACATTATTGTCTATCATGAGAACCATTGGCATGTCGCCATCGATGTTTGTGCAAAGAAGTTGGACGACTCTGGCAATGAAATATTGCACAAGGAATATTTGTGTAGTAATAATAACCAGTTCCTCCCATTCTCATTTTTATATAGAGCAAATAAGTAGCCTCATATGATTCCACCAAAAGTAAATGCTAACAGTTGAATTTCCCTACTCGTGTAATTTATTTCCGTTCCGTCAAAGAAAAAAACATCTCGCGCTGTCTACACACACTCGTAATAGCCAGATCACTTTCCTTTTTATTCTTGTATTATATGAACCATATCGCTTTTAACGTCAACCACTACTGCCGTTGTCATTGCAAGCAAAACTCTTGCATATTATATTTCCCTTCTATATTACAAAAAACGACTTGTTCCTCTTTGTGCTCAAATTTTACCGGGAGTGTTAGCGTAATACTCTGCTCAATTTTTACTCCTCCTTTGGCAGTAGAAGGAAGATAAGAAAGACTACTGGCGGTGGTGGAGGCAGTGGTAGTGAACGAATTGAAAGTGGAGAAGAAAATGTGAAATAAAGGCCCACTGGGGGAAAACTAAGCTATCAAGAGGCTCATTTCAATAGACCTTATCATTAAGAAAAAAGGAAAAAAAAGAACAACGACAGGCTATTAAATATAATATAATATGACATCATGTACAAAAACGCATCTTCCTCTACAACTTATGGTTTAGATGTGGCAGCAATGCGGGATGATAGAGGAAGAAAAGCTTTGAAAAAAGGTTTATGAATGCACCAAAGTTGTAGAACGAATAGCTAGAAAATATGCCAGTTGAAGACTAAAAAATTGTAGTAAAATTTTACTGCTCAATATACCATGCAAATGATGGAAAAAACTGCTTTCCCTTGCATTTTCTTTCCGGAGGTCACATTGAATTACCACATGGTTGCTGTCATAAAACTGACCAAAAATCCTTTAGATGTGTGTGTGTGTGACGAAATGATATAGTGTTCAAGAAAGGCAAGTAAGAGAATGTTATGGGTGAAGGAAAAGACACCTATACACGACCCAAAAAGACAAAAGACCAAAGTTTTTTTATTTTCCAGTAGTAAATATCAACCGTGTTCTAGTTCCGGTTCAAGTGACATAAAAATCTCTAAAAGAATTACTACATTTATTCTCATTTCAGACAATGAGTAGGATAGGAAGGAGTACTATTTGAAAAGTTTTATTACTTACTGTTATATGGTTTTCAAACACGCGCGTGGGAGATATTTTTGCAATTTTAAAGTACTTAATTAAAATGAGAGTTTGTAGACCAAGGCTAAAACTGACGTAATGGAATGTTGAATAATATTCAATAATTAGTTTTAAATAGATGCTGCCACATTGTACGTGACTTTTTGTTTAAAAATACATTATGCAAGACACCTACACTTCATTGCATTTAATTTTTAAAGCTAAAGTACAATCTATTTCATGTTCGCCTCAGAATATTCTACATAATCGAGAGGTTAAAAATATTTATTGCTAATGACTCAAAATGTAGTGTGATTAGTAGTTTTATTGAGGATATGATGTCTAGTCTGGGAGTCATCAGCAGCCCTAGAAGCCTTTGTATCCACCCTACATATATCCTGGCTAGGAAGTACTTTAGACGTAAATGATATATTTTCATTTTTCTATTCAAACGAACCAGCGAAAGAATGATCCTTTTAATTGACTACAAAGCATTATTCTGGACAGTTTCACAGGGCAAAAGCTTTAACTATGAATCTTTTTTATACTCGAGGATATCATTTAAAAAATAGTGTATGCACTTATGATGATGATGCTAACAGTAGAAACCAGAAACTGAACGTAATTCGATGAAACCATATTTGTATAGTGCTAAAACAGTTTTGCGGTTTATTGTAAAAAAAATTGTGTCTACACAAAATGAAATATGCTGAAGCACCAACCACGGGATCGTGATTCCTTGCGCAAATTCTCTCTGAAATTGGATATTGACGTAGGTGTTTCAAAAACCCAAACTAACACGATCCTAGTAATACGAAATTCAGACCGACACTAAAAATTTAATTATACACCACATCATATTAATTTTTTCTTCGTATTTATGGATCCTCGCGGATGAAATATGAAGTCAGCCAAGAAGCCACAGATAATGGAACAACGAGAATATTGAAAATGTTTAAAAAGTGTATTTATTCCAAATGAAAGATTTATGTAAACGCGTCTGGGGTAATGCGATAAATCAAAATTGTCATGCTAGATGTATGTTCGGTTGAAAAAGTACAGAAAGGGAGTCCTGTTGTTCGATGCGTTTTTTCCCGATAAAAACATGCATTTGTCAAGACATTCAATACACAGACAAGATTATTGCCTTTTAGTATGACGGAAGTGATGAAAGTAAACTGATAATCGTCTGAATGA